>ML785831.1:274081-284558 GCA_009831015.1 Picea engelmannii | reverse complement strand
TAAAAGGAATTACATGCAAAGGGAATGCTTCGTAAACAACGAAGCGTCTAACAGCTCACTCAACTCAGCGATGAAAACAAGAAACCAAACAACTGTAAGTTAACTAATTAACTGAGCGATTGCTCAACTTATTCGTCTAACACCAATGATTTAGTGGGAATCGTTCCCGGTCTTATTGTTTCTTTGAAGGTCGAATTTCCTATGGTCAAGGGTTGTTTCTCTGTGTTGATTCATTTGGTGATAAATCAAATTGACCTCACCAAACATGTCATTATATGCAATGGAAAAGGCGTTGAATTCCATATTGACCTTCTATCTAAATATAGCTTTGGATCTTATCCGTGCTGAGGAGATGGACACTGCAACTCATAAGTACACTATATTTGTGATTGATGCAAATGATATGATGGCTCTCATAATTTTATATCTGTCCATGGCTTATAACTTCTGGCCTTCCCTGAATCACCTGCTCATACTTTCTTTTATCATGTTTCTCCTCCTTGGTCTGAGCTACCCTCCTCTCCATATTCACCCCTTATTTTGCAGAACAAAGACTGAGTTCATGCCTCAAGAGAGAGGCAAATTGAGGTGAGCTTTAAGTAATTTCTCTAAACCCCATTGTCGTTGTTGCTATGAATTTCGGTCATTTGGTTTTCGATGTAGTTGTTCCTATCACTCTATAATGGACCGTCACTCCCCTATCCCTACCACCATTATCAAATATGTCAATATGCCTCCTTCCTCTCCCCCATCCTTCGTTCTGACTCCCCCAACTCCTAAAAGTGGCACTGCCTCCAACTCACAGGTCTCGCCACCTCCTTCTCTGGTTTTCAAAGATATTCAGTGTGACCTTATCGTCGCACTACGCAGGGACAACGACAATAAATTTTTTAGGAAAAAGGTGATGGAGAAGAAATTGGAATGGCTCTCGGACTTAGGTGCTGCAGATCTAGGTCAACGACGTGGTCAAGATGAATTACTTCAAGTTGTTATGGAGCCCAAATGGCCTGATTATCTAGACATGCATTTCCTATTAGTTATCTTCAAACTGTTATGGAGCCCAAATGGTCGGATTCATCCAGGCATGCATTTCCTAGAAATCATCATAGAAAATAGTTTTTTATGGCCTGTTCAGTTTTGGTTTTTCTGGTTTCAATATGGAAAACAAAATCATCAGTCCATCTCCATTGGCATGTTCAAATTTCTAACTATGTATATCTCAAATCAAACTTAATAACAATAGCTATCTTAAGTTGTTATAATACTATTTTTTGGAACTTCAACAATTGATGGTGGAGCTGGTTTCCAATGTTGGCAACTTCCTTACCAACATCATGAACATATGCTATAATTTCAGATATTGACAAATAAAAAAACCTCTAACTTTACAACAAAAACAAAATGATTTAATTTAAAAAATTCAATCTATATAAATAATTAAAAAAAAACCATAATAATAAGTACATCATATATTCAATATTCAACCTTCAAAATTCACACTTCTTTCTTTACTTTTAGATCATTCTCCATACCAAAAATATATAATACCTATCTTAATCATTGTCATTTTCAATTCACATTATTCAACCTTAAAAATTCACACTTCCTTCTTTACTTTCAAATCATTCTTCATATAAAAAAATAAAATATCATTGTCATTTGTCATTATGTTTTTGGCACTTTGTCTCTCTTTGTTTGGGCCCAATGGTTAAGAAGATGTCTTTCCTCTTAAGAGGTCACAAGTTCAAATCCAGAGTAGGGTAGGGAATGTATACCTCTGTAGACTTTACCAGTCAAATCGTTGGGCCAAGAGAGGTCCCTTGTCCCACAAACAAGAGGGTCTCATACACCAATTTGGTGTGGCTTGGTCCTAACCTTAAAAATAAATTATTATTATAATATTATTATTGAATTGCTAATTAATTTTGATTCAACATTTCAAATTTATATTATGAAATAATATTTTTTTTATCAAAATATGAAATGTTATATTATATTAAAAATGATATAAAATAAAATAATAATTATGCTAATAATTTTTTTAATCAAAACATGAAATATTATATTATATTAAAAAGGATATAAAATGAAATAATTTATATGCTTCTTTGTGTCATTAAGATTTTGGTTGTTTTTATCAAACAAACAAGTTATTTATACGAAAAATCAAAATATTTTTATATAATCTATTGTAAATTATTCTTTTATGTTGTAAACTCTTGCTTATTATTATGTTTTCAAGTGAAATCCTTTTGATCCTTTTTGGTTGTTTTTATCAAACAAACAAGTTATTTATACGAAAACTCAAAATATTTTTATATAATCTATTGTAAATTATTCTTTTATGTTGTAAACTCTTGCTTATTATTATGTTTTCAAGTGAAATCCTTTTGATCCTTCTTTATAATATTAATAGCTTAGCTATATCCTTTTAATATAATATAATATTTCATGTTATATCCTTTTAATATAATATAGGATATATGTAGGATAATAATAATTTCACTTGGAAACATAATAATAAACCCTACTCTTATGCAACTTTGCCATCACAACTAGCTTTGGAAAAAGAAAAAAGAGATGAATAATAAACTAGAGTTTACAACATCTAAAATTTACAATACATTATATAATAGATTATATAAAAAATATTGTGAGTTTTTCCTATAAATAGCTTGCTTGTTTGATAAAAACACCTAAAAGTTTAATGACACAAATAAACATAACAATTAATGAGGTATATGATGACTATTTTCTTCCTCTTGGCCAATATCTGAAAGAAGATAGTTTTGTTGTTCAATATTCATTAGTTTCTTTAGTTAAGTTGGTTGACTGTTTCATCTTCCTTGTTCAACCTACTTTTCTATTTGATGTTGTGTATAAAGAGTCATTGTTTAGGTTGACAACCAAGTTCCAATAAATTCATGATGGTTTCAAGATGAGAGGCACAATGGTGTTCCTTATCATGCACTTTAGTTGTCACTAAGAATAGAGAACTCCTATTATATTGTACGTTTGATCCAGATTTATAAATGGAATCCAAATGTATAGTAAAGAAATACACATAGATAAATTAAAACTTGACTTCTATTAATAAAGAGAATATGTTGAAACTGTAAAAATGCAGACTAAGACAAACTTGCTCGAATGGTGGTAACTTATCTTTGAGAAGAGATGTGACGACTATGCTCATTCGCAATAATATGGTTACAATGAGGCTCCAAAGGCCTTTTAAACATAAAACATAAATGATAAAACCCTAAACATCCAAAAAACTAACCCTAGGAGATGAAGCGCCAAAAGTCATGTGGGACCTGATGGGGTAAGTTGGTAAGTCAACTTCCCAGGGTCGTAACTTTTGCATACAATATCTGTTTTAGGTGCACAATAGCTCGTTGGAAAGAAATATCCAAGGACTACATATGTTATCATTACACTCTAACTAAATCCTACATTGTGATTGGCGTGTTCAAAAAACATGTTTAGGGTCTCAAAATAGCCCCAGAAGTTTAGGACTCGAAAAACTAGGAAAAAACTGCCAAAATGCAAATTGTTCTTTAAGCCAGTGGAATAGGTGGTTGGCTAAAGATATCCATTTGGATCAGTCCTCCCCCCTTAGGAATAAATGTTATCCATTGCATTGAGTTCCCCCATCATATGGGGAAATTTCTGCTAAACTTGGCCCCAAGTGAGCCACTTGCCTTGGTGCAGGAGTTGCCTTGCTTTGACAACCCGATAAAGCTAGAGCCTCTCTTGTTGAGTGCCCTTAATATGAGTGTCCATGATCTAATAAATGGATGCATGTTCCATGTAGTCATTGTTGATATCTGTCAGTGTCAATTGCTCTGCAATCTTTGATGTGTCCAATAATGGTGGGAAGTATGGCCGAAGAAGGTACACATTGAACATGGGGTGCATGACAAGGAAGGGGGGAATACTGAGCTCAAAAGTATTTTCACCCACAACCTTGGTGATGGTGTAAGGTACATAGCGAAGTGGATGAATATTTCAATGGGGTCCTGTAAGACGCTCTTTTGCGACACTTGGTGTCCCACCTATAACTTGTGTGACACTTGGTGTTGATCATGGCACTATTTGTACTTAGTCTTGGCTTGAGCCATTTGTTGGCTCTAGATTATAGTTCTTTTACTTTTGGTTATTTATGGGTTATTCTAATTCTATCTTACTATCATAGATTGACCCCGATTCAGATTTGATAAGCTCCCAAGAAAATCCCTCTAAAACTATCGGCCCCTCTGGTAGACCAAAAGGTGACACAACGCACATAGTGTACTACATAATCTCACCTGAGATAGCTCTATGGGTGGCTGTAATACTCAGGTGTTTGCAACCTGGGAATGAGTGGATATTTGCGGTTGTATCTTGTAATCCTTATCTTTTCAATCTAACATTTGATTATAATAGTCAGTCCATACATGCATGTGAAATACCAGATCTAACTAGTAAATTCATTCATCTAACATTCAACATTTAACAATAATAAAGACACATGCATTAATTCACATAACATAGGTGTTACCATGGTTCACCCCCTCCTAGGCTACGTCCATAAAGATTTGGCTCTCAAGCTTCTTATTCTGGTTTAGTAATATATCACATTGCGCATGTTACAATATTGGGTCTTACTCTCTTAAATAGGATCCTTGATCCCTGTGAGGCTGACTAAACCACACCAGGATCCTCAACCTACGATCTAACCCCCGGGATTGAGTCGCTCATAGCTTCCCTAGCTCACCATCTTACTGACTCGTACAATTCTTACAACTTTCGCCTCCTCGACCGACTATCCTATCTCTCATCTAGCGACTCTCCTTTCACATTCTAAGTCATGCCTATTTATATTATTGGCTCATCAACCATTAAAATACATTACAAAACCCCTAACCCTAGCGTCGTTAGGTCTTCCTTACATGCACACTTCACTTTCTTCCCTTACATGTGTTTCTTTTCCTTCCAGTTGTCCTTTCCTCCTTACATGCTTCTCTTTCGAAAATAGCCTTTTTTCTTAACTAGGCCTACATCCAACAGGCCCCCAATATTGACATGTGGCTCATCTCGAGCCACCTAAACTTTGTGTTCTTCCTCAAAATCTCCTGCGAGAGTTTGGAACTTCTTTGTGAGTTCCTTTTCTTATGTTTGAGCCTACGCGGTCTTTCCTCTGAGTGCAACCAATACTTGCGTTGTAACCTCCTCGCTGATCATCTCTGCACACTCTTCCTGAATTTGTGCCATGTTCTTCTTTGTTTCCTGCAAAATGACCTCCTTTGCCCACTCTCGGAGAGGTTCCATTTGAGCTTGTCGGTCCTTCTTTTTTGTCTACGTGACTATGCGTTCTGCTTGCAACTTCTTCATATCCTATACTCCTTTGAGGCACTCAAAGATCTGCATCTTCTTCTGCCTCTGCTTGAGGTCCTAGATAGCTACACTTATCTTCTCCTCCTCCTGGTCCCACTACTGGACCTATTGATCCTCCTCGAGCTTTGTCCATAACTTTGTTGCTTTATCGAACAAGTCGACAGTTGTGATGACTTGTCATTCCATTTCCTCCATCTGTCCCGTTTCTTACTTCTTCCTTTTCTCCTTCACCTCTGGGGGAGTGGTAGGGATGAGTTGTTCCTAAAGGTTCTTGATAGCCTGCCTGTATTGATCGATTATTTGCACAATCTGATCTATTTTTTGCGTCATTGTGATCTTTGTTCTTTGCGGGCTCTTTGGAATTTTTTCATAGGCTACAACCAACCCCTGCTCAACCCTATCTATGCGATCCTTCTTTTCCTTGGTCTCGATATTAACCTACTTGAGCACCAACTCCAACTCTTTCTTGTTGTCCTTATTCTACTACAATTATGATACGTTAGTGCATGCACGTGATTGTACCTCCTGCGCGATGCTAAAGTGAAGTTTATATAAGGCCTTGGTTGGTATCCATCACATTACCAACTGTATTTGTGCCAGATATTTCAATGGAATATATCCTACAATTTCATCCATGTGCAACATGTTGGGTGTAACATGAAAATTCAACCTCACTTGTGCCATTGTCTGGATCATATCCTGCTTGTTGGGCACAACCTTGGCTCCTGCTTGTGATGCTGTGGGGACTATGTCTTCCCTTTGCATTTCTCTGATATGCTTGAGGAGCTGCCTCATGTCGACCACCTCTTTCTGGATCCCGTCCCTTTGGTGTTGGGCTTCATCAAAATCCTTCGTTGTTTGGTCCTGGACCATTTATTCCACGAGGTTTGTGTCTTCCTCAGTGATTGTATATTCTGGTGGCGTTTTGTGCACACCTCTCATTTGTATGATTGGCCTCTTGGTCTGTCCTTGCTCCTGTTGATTAACAATTGACGTCGTTCCTTGTGTTTTATCAATCTCTTTTTCCTGTTCCTATGACACCTGGGTGTTATTCTTCTTCCCCACCTGGGTACCTTCCTTTGGCACATGCCCTTTCTTCTGTTGCACCGGATTTTTTCCTGGATTTGGCTTCTTGGGCTCCATTTTGTCTCCTGCAGGTGTTTGTTCTTACCCTACATCATCCTCCTTATCCATGGACATCTCTTGATTTAGGATTGGGACTCTTTAGTCATCTTGCCAATCCTTGATGGCCATCTCTACGTCCTCTTCCTTGACGTAGTACCACAGTTGTAGCCATTCCTTCTCGGGATCCTTTCATTCTTGGATCCATACTTCATGCCTGGTCACTTTGAAGTTGGCTATGCCATGATATTGCGTGACCACTTCTGGCATAAACTGAAAACTGTTGGAAATGATTTCCTCCAGGTTGTTGTAATACCCTACGAACATGCCTACATTCACACTTTTGTTTTTAGGGTTTGACGTTCTCCCCAATGATAGGTATCTTGCTACAAAAAAACACGTGGATCTTTCGACAAAGTATGTATACTTAGGCTCCTTCCATCTGACCAAGGCGATTAGGATGAGTAGCCAGGAATAGTGAAATTTGTTCCCCAGGTACTACGTGTCCTTGCAGTCTTCAAGGAACATATTTAAAAAGTACGGTGCCCAGATAAGTACAATTCCCTCTACACACTATGATGCAGCTCCAACGACCCTGACAGGGACTTCCTCCTTGCAAAATTTCCTGAGAACCTTGCACGCGATGAATTTTTTGGCCATTCTTGTTGTTGCGTCACTGATGGGCTTAATTATGATTCTGCGTGACCCTCTTTCTATACCATACATCTTCTTCATTTCCTTGGCCAGTGCCTTCTCTTTTTTTTTTTCATCAAGGAACTACGGAAAGATCTCCCCCTGGGATGGAAACCCTGTAATATACGTGATGAGCTCTACGTCTATCAAGACAGGATCTTCCACCCATAGATATCCTCCGTGGGAAACTACTTGATGCAATTGTTTACATCATGACCCCTTCCAAAGTGTTAGATCTCCAATAGGCCTAGAATCCCGGTGTTGGCCAGTCGGGCTGCCCACTTTTTTGGTTGGTTAATTGGTTTGCCAAAGTGTCCTATACCCACAGTATCTAGGTAAACTTGCTTTGAAAATTTTGAAAACTTGTCTTTGTGAGTCACATCGTGATCTGAGTACCATAGTTTTTCCACGTGGCCTAACAGGTTAGCCATGACACGCACCCCCTTCGGAATGTGCGGTAAGACAATGGTTATGGTAGCTTGCCTACGCGGTGATCTTGCTACTGGTTTCTTTCCCTTCTGTTGTGGTGGCCGACTCGAGGTTCCAACCTCCATTGTTTTTTCCTCTTTATACATCTATGATCGACTGGTGACATATTCGACTATGCCTTCCTATTGTTGCTCCGATGCTACTATGTGTGACCTTTCTGGCATGGCCACTTCTTCCTGGTTTGGGACTACCCTGTTAAACCTCAGGGCTTCTTCAGGGTTTCCAGAGTGCGAAGGATTTCCTACATCCTGGTCCTGCTGGCTCTGTCCTACTTCTGAAATATTGATATCCATGCCTAGTGTTGTTGTCTGTTAGGTTTCCTCTACCACTGGTGTGGGGCTCCTTGGTTCCATATTGGGTGATGGGATTTCGTTCAAGTTGATGAATTTCATAGGCTAGGGTGGTTGTTGTTTTCTTCCCTGCGACTGCTAAGGTGATCTAAGGTTTCTTCGAGGTCGTCTACAGGCCTAGCTCGACACTCCTAGCTTGGGTGGTGCCATGATAGTTAAATTGGTCTCCGCCGATCTTAATTCACTCTGTAACTTCTTCAAACTCGCCCTTTGCTCTGTATACTCTATCGCTCTGTGATTTTCTGAATTTCACAATAAATTTTCCGATCCCCACATGCTTGATTTATATAGGAATCATGTGAAACTTCTTGGAGACATTACCCAAGTTGTGTTTTGAATGAACTGGCGCTTCCCGCGTACTTGCCATTGAATTCCCTTGACGTCGCCAGTTGGTGTGATTAATGCAGCATCTCGTCAATCATTCTTGGCATTCAATTTTGATAGCCGCCGTCAGTTGGTGCCTATTTGTTGAACCCGCCATTTCCATTATTTCCACATTTTACTGACAGTTGGTCTTTTATCCGTTGCGCTAACATTTCTGAGTGCACATGAACATTCTCTTTTCAGTGTGCTACCCCTCTGTTACTATATTTTGATGTCTGGCGTGCTAAATCCTCTGTTGCTGAGTTTTTTTTGTTGTTGTTGTCATGTGGTAAAAGGTCGACTATCCTTATACAGCTTCAGTCAACTCCCATTGATCATTCCTCTGAGTTTTGTCCCTCCCAAGTCCTTCAATTATACAACTCCCCCATCTGTGAAAATATTTACTTCATATGGTCCTAACCAATGCATTCTAAGTTTTTCTGGGTGTTGAAGAGATTTACTATTGTACACAAAGACTAGGTATCCATCTTTGAAATTTTTCTCTTGATATGTCTATCATGCCAATATTTGTCTCTTTCTTTCTGTACCTCTTGGTGAAACCCTACTAGAATCATATCTTCTTCCATGATCATCAATTGACTTACCCTTTCTTGTACTGTGACTCACTCTGTCATGTTTGTGATTGTTGCTACGCACAGACTAGGTACCAAAAATGCCAATGGCACCACTGCTTCTTTCTCATACACCAACCTGAACAGTGTCTTCCCTGTCAATTTTTTGCATGCGGTCCTGTATGCCCACAGTACTGTTGGTATCTTCAAGTCCCAATCATCCCTATTAACATTGCAGATCTTTGTCAGTGCATTCTCGAGGATTTTATTAAAGGCTTCCATTGTTCCATTTCCTTGAGGATGATATGGTGTGCTCTTTTGATGATAAACTTTGAACTCCTCAGTCATCGCCTTAATAGTGTTGTTAATGAAGTGAGTACCTTGTGTTAGAATATAGAATATGGTGTGATCGTTTTACCATTAACGATACCTTCGTCACCCAACCATAGGCCGAAGCCTCCCTCCGAGCACCTCAACCTTGACTGAGAATTCCTCCAGAAGAAAACCCTAGGCTAGATAGCCAAACAAAGAGTAGTGCATCAATCCCCAGGGATAGTGCATCACAACAAGCTGATCAGATAGTCCAAACCCTATCCAAGAGATATTCAAGCCAAAACTGAGAACTTGTTGTTGCTGTAGCTGCACCAGCTCTTCCTCCAAACCTGCGCACCAAAACTGCAACTGCAGTGCGCACCAAACTGCAGAACTGCAATTCTGAGATGCTGCAAATGAGAACTGGCACCCTGTATTCATAGTAATCCTTCCAGTTTGTTGGGGCCGACTTCTCCTTCTGGGCGTGTGTCTGTTCATTATATTATTATTAATTCTACCCGTCTTCTTCTCTTGGAGGCTAATAGCCTAATATAAATTATCTTCTTGAGACGACAAGGCTTCTAAGGTTATTAGCCAACTCATTAGGGTTTCTCTTGCTTCCTGGAGTCTTCTATTCTCATCAGGTTCACACATGGGGGTGAATACCTCCCGCAACTACCATAATATTAACACTCCCTCCTAGATAGAGAGGTATTTACAGGTAATGGACTTGAGCACAAAACATACCATTTACTCGGTAGCATCAATATAGTCATCTAGACTATTTCATGACTAGATCATGAGCATCACCATCACCATCAGATGCATCATCTCTCAAAACCATACTTCATATGAGTAGTTAGATATGATGTTGGATAAGTCACTCTCACCATAGAGTGATACAAGAGGAGTAAAGGCTCTGAACTGTTTTTCATCTGGAAAATCTTTGTTCATCATTCATCTGAATGATCATTATCTCCAATAAACTATTGATAGTCTTCAAGTCAATTAGAACAAGGATAGAACACACTTGTGTCTATTCATAGTAGTACATAAATACAATCCAGTGGTTCACTACCACATCAAGTAATACATAAGTACTTGATCAACAATGTATGGTTGCAAACGGTGAAACATATTCACCACAGTAGTCCTCATCTACTGTCATATAGTCTTCATAACAAACATCTGAGAGCATCC
>ML785831.1:205198-272907 GCA_009831015.1 Picea engelmannii | reverse complement strand
CTGCTCACAACTGTGAACTTCGAAAGAATGACTGCCCGGCGAGGCGGACCATTCTACTTGACCACTACTCAGAGTGACTGCCAAGAAGAATGACTGTCCTAGACCACTCCCCATAATGGGAAGTCGCTGTCTATGATACATCATCAATCAGTGTACCTCCCATGTTAACTACAATGGGAAGTCACTGTCCGTCAGAAATCTCAATCCACTTTCCGAACAGGAAAGCATCTATGTAATCTGGACTATTTTTCAATTACAAAGATAAATAGTATTTTCAATGCTCCCTCCTAAATGGAGAGTTACTTAAATCACAAAAATAAATGTTTGCGTACCTTCTTCTAGTTTGGAGAGTCTTCCCTTCTGGTTAATAGAGTTATTTCCATGAGCTCTAGCTTGAGTATGCAAGTCCTTTCGTCTTGGATAGAGGCTTTACCAAAATGTATGCTTATTTGCTCATCTGTGGAGATATGTATTGGAGAAATCATTTTCTTCTTTTTGGACTTCATCATGGGTAGTGTAATGCTTGTATTGTAGTCTGGAACATTGTGAAGGCTTCATGTAGATCTGAATAATAGAGTATATCATAGTTGGAGAACTGGAACATATCCATGTGGCACTTCTTTTGTCATCATGAGATCTGATCTTCTGAGTAGTCATCTGATGTTATAAGAAATCTTCACCACACTTTTGCTGTGCACTGGAGGTTCTCTGCCAAGTTGTCTTCTTCTTATCTGCATACAGGAGTATCTTTATGGTATGCCTCAAAGTCTTGAGATTTCTCTTCATATGCTCTTTATTCAATTTCTCTGGAGAACATTCTTTGCATTTATCTGATGTAGAATTCCAACTCATAGATGTTATGGATGTTGTTGTAGATAAAAGGAGGTTGAGGGTGAGAGGACAAACACCATTCTCATTTGTGAGGTTGATCAAGTGAGGAGAAGAGGGAGTTGAGGCATTGTTGGTTGAGGGAGAGGACAAGCAACGCTAAGAGAGGCATTTTGGCTGGGAAAAATATGCAGTGAAGAGCATAGCCAAAACAAGCATATTTTAGCAAAGAAGAGGGCCATCCTACAGGTTGTACAACAGAGGAAAAATGCCAAAATAGGTTGTACTTCATTAGCAACAAGAGGGAAAAAAATCTGAGGCCAAAAAATGCCAATTTTCTGAGAAAGAGAGAGTCACATAGGTCGTACTATACAGGGCCATACAGGTTGTATCTTGCTGGGCCGTACAGGCTATACCTTGTTGGGTTGTACAACCTCTCCTTAGATGAGTTGTGCCACTAATTAAAGGCTGGTTTTTATCTGTTGTAATTTCTGAGTATTTTTCTGTTGTATTTCCTCTTTCCTCTAAAGCCAATAAATCCCGTCTTTGTTGGTTTTCCCCACACTGGGGTTTCCAGGTAACATCTGATGTCTTGTTTAATTTATGTGCTTGGTTCTGTGCATGCTTCTGCTATTTAATTTTTGTTTTATAACTCAGCAGTAAATTAATTACATAATTTCCAAATTTATATCAGCTAGGTAATTTCTGGGTTAACATAAATTATTGGCTTTAGTTTCTAGGATAAGTTATCAGATTTCAACATGTTAATATTATGGTATCTGCGGGAGGTATTTACCTCCACATGTGGACCTGACCAGAATAGAAGACTCCGGGAAGCAAGAGAAACCCTAATGAGTTGGCTAATAACCCTAGAAGCCTTGTCGGCTCAAGAAGATAATTTATATTAGGCTATTAGCCTCCAAGAGAAGAAGTCGGCCAGAAATAATAATAATATACTGAACAGAAACATATCCAGAAGGAGAAGTCGGCCCCAAAAAAATTGGCAGAACTACTATAAATATAGGGCGCCAGTTCTCATTTGCAGCATCTCAGAATTGCAGTTTCTCAATTGGTGTGCACTGTAGTTGCAGTCTTGTGCACAAGTTTGGAGGAGGGTTGCAGGTGCAGGTACATCTGCAACAACAACTAGTTCTCAGTATTGGCTTGAATATCTCTTAGCTAGGGTTTGGACTATCTAATCAGCTTTTTTTTTGTGATGCGGTATCCTTAGGGAATGATGCGCTACCCTTTGTTTGGCTATCTAGCCTAGGGTTTTCTTCCAGAGGAATTCTTAGTCAAGGTTAAGGTGCTTGGAGGGAGGCTTCGGCCTATGGTTGGGTGACGAAGGTATCGTCAATGGTAAAATGAGCACACCATCTTGGATGTTGTGGATTTTCACCACATATCAAAATCCTTGGGCATCCAAATCTAGTGATCACTTGCTCGAACAAGAAGTGTGTCGTTGTCTCTATGCCACAATATTTTATTAGTTCTTCTTCTTCCCATATTTTTAAGTATTATGTCGCAGTAATAATGTACCTCACTCCTGACCTTTTTGTTGGTGGGTTAATTCATCCCACAAAATATATGGCCCATTTTTCGAATACCTGCAAGGTTACTTTTGGTATCAGGGGCATCTCGTCCCGTCTATTTGGTTTACCAACCCTCTGCATATGTCACATCTTTGGCAGTATTCCTTTGAGTCTTTGTGGATAGTCTACCACCATAGTCCTGCGTGCAATACCTTCTACACGGTAGTTTTTCCTGCATAATGTCCTCCTGCTTTTCTCTCATGGGATTCTACTAAAATTCTAGGTCTTTCATGTTCTATCACACATCATCTCAAGCTGTTGTCTGAACCCATTTTTTATAAGTTTCCTGCAATCAACTGATAGTTTGCATCCCTAACTACCAAATTCTTCTTCTGCGTAGTGTTGAATTCTTGTGGCGCAGTCCCTGTACTCAAGCATTGGATGATGTTTGTGAAAAATTCATTGACTACCTGGACTGAAAATAACTGGGTGTTTGGGAAGTTGTCTTCTAGATTCATAGGTTCCTCTCCATTGGTGATCCTTGACAGGTGATCAAGTCCTGCATTTAAATTCCCTGGTTTGACTATCACTTCAAAGTCAAATTCCTGAAACAATAATAACCATCTACAAATTCTCCCCCCCAACACTGGCTTGTTGACGAGGTATTTTAGAGATGAATGGTTTGTGAACATCTTGAAATGTTTTACCAACAAGTAATGTCTGAAATTATGAAGCATATAGACCATAGCTAAGCCTTCTCTCTCTGTGGTATTGTAATTCTGCTATGATTTCGACAATTTTTTGCTAGCGAATGCAATCGGATGGTCCAATTCTCCTGCTCTTGGTTGTGCCAGAATAGCTCCAAGTGCTATGGATGATGCATCTACATTCACGTGGAATTTTTTTTCCCAATATGGGAATACTAGTATTGGCGTGATTACCATCCTCTCTTTCAGGGTGTCCAATCCTCATTGACAGTCCTCATTCCACTGAAACTTGATGTCTTTTCTCAGCAATTTCTCCATTGCTGCAGTGATCTGTGCATACCCTTTTATAAATTTTTTGTAGTATCCTATGTGTCCCAATGTTGCTCTTAAATGATGTACTGATTTTGGTGGTGGTAGGTTAACAATTGCTGCAATCTTGACATGATCTAGTAGCAAGCCTTGTTTGCATACTATATGGCCCAATAGTATCCCAAAGGGTGTTCTGAAGATGAACTTCTTGGTGTTTAACGATATCTGACACTGTATATATATTTCTAACATCAACCTCAACACCTCTACATGGTCTTTCAATAGACTATACACTCTCCAATCATCGAGATATACCTCTAGAAACTGGTGGATGAATTCTTTGAATGCAGCTATGACTACTCGGGAAAATATTGTTGGTGCATTATTTAGTCCAAACAACATGATTGCGTACTAGTAGGATCCCCATTTTGTGGAAACATTGGTCTTGTATCTATCTTTTGGAGTTATCTTGATCTGATGGTAGCTTGAGAATCTGTTGGTGAATGAATAGGCTTCCTATCCTCCTACGTTCTCCAACACCTCATCTATGAAAGGAGTAGGGAACGGGTCATGTAGGAACACATCATTCAAATTCCTCAGGTCAACACATATAATTATCCCCCCCTTTTTCGTCTCCTGAACTACCATAAATCTTACCCATTCAGATTCCTCTACAGGTTCCATGATTCCGACCTCCAACATCCTATCAATTTTGGCTTTGACTTTTTTCTTATATATAGGGTTTAGTTTGTATGGTCTCTGTCTAATTGGCCTTGCCTCAGATTTGAGAGGTATATTAATTTTACCTAGTTCTCTTGCTATACCTTTCATTTTTGTGAACGTTGTTGAGAACAAATCATTGTACTCGCGCAGTAACTCTGCTATGATTTCCACTATTTGCTCATCCCAATAGTCTCCAATGTTGGCTATTTTGGGATTCTCAACTGTCCCAATGATGACTTTATTCACCTTGATCGACACAACAAATACTTCTGACTCTAGAGGTGGACCTTCCATTCCTCTTTCACCTTCCGCTTCCTGAATCTGAATGTTCAACGAATCATCTTCATCTGGTGCTTCTTCCTACACATGGTAGGATGCTAATAGTTCTTTTACTATATGTCTGTTATGATGTTGCTCTTCTGTTATAAGTTCAACTTCCTATTATTTAATGAATATCAACCCTTTGATTTGTTTAAGTGTCGATTCTATGTTGGGGTTCTCGTGCTCAAATGAGGAAGTGACTGTAAAGTTTTGTTGTAATACTATCCAATTTGTAGTTCCTCTATGCAATTCTTGGTCTGTATACCAGTTTGCTAGGATCCCTTCTAATGTGTGAACAAAATGATGAGGCCATTCATCTGGTGGTTTCATCCTCCATAACGTTTTTCACTTCTCCAAGTGTTCTGTTGGTGCCCCATGTCCGTCATATTTTTACAGTTGGATGTTTCCCTGTTCTGCAACAAACCTGATGTGCAATAACCACTTACATTGGTACCAGTCCTTGACTATTTATTTGTGCACACCCCACCATCTTCCAGGTGTTGCCTTGATTTCTATATCCAGGGCTAAGAGCATTTTATTTTCTAACACTTCATCTTCCTATCGGCTTAAGAACACTTCTAAGTCATTCACCCCATGGAAGCTGGGAGGTTCCCTTATCTCCATGCCTACCCATCTTATTGTGTGGTCTATTCTTTCACATCTTCTTCTAGAGACTTCATGTAACCTCTGTTATCAATTTTCTAAGCCCATATCTGAGTCTGATGCACATGAGGTGATGCTTCTCCAACTAAGTACCCCATCCACAGTTGGGTTCACATAATATTCTTCCCATGCGTTTGTTTTGTACAATCGGTTAATTTCCTCCAGGTCTAAGTAAGTAGGTTCTACAAACCTTTCCCCTTCTGATGGGTCCAATGACGCAATGACTCTATATTCCCCTAATTAAAATGTCATCTTCCTCGTCTTCAAGTTGATTATGGCCTTATTTTCAAATGCCCAATCCAAGCCAAGAAATTTTGGATAAGGTGTTTTTCCATCCACTATCTCTATTACTTCGAAGTCGGCTTTAGTGCGCACTCCATCAAGATCTACTATTACCCCTTTTAGTCTTCCAATTGATAGAACTTTGTGTTGATTTGCTAGTTTCAACTGAACCAGTGAATATCCTAATGTGGATTCTCCCATACATTTCCATGTCTTCTTGGGTAGCACATTTACTTTGGATCCTAAATCCAGTATAATATCTCCCATGTTGAAATCTCTAATGTTGGCGTTCAGTCTGAATTCTCTATTTGTTCTCCTCCTTGTATGCAGATGATTAACTGTTTTCTATTTGAGCTTTCCTTCTGCCTCTATGTTACATCTTTCTAGCATATTTTGTAATACCTTAACAAATGATGGATCATTTAGTAGTGTCACACAGGATTGAAAAAAACCTTTAATTTTACTTGTCCCAGGAGTTGTGCTTCTTTGGTGTGATCCAGTGATGGAGGCATCTTGTACGCTGGTACTTCCTTATTATTCTATGCAGTTGATGTCAATGCAATGTCTAGATTAAGAAATTATTGTCTGGCCTGCTTGAATATCTCATTTTCATTCTGTGCATCAAACTTCTTCTTTGGTTCTGCATTCTTCTTCACCCATTGGTGTTGTGCCAGATCTTGTATTACTGCGTCGTTTCTTTTTTTAGCTCCTCCTCGTGTAACTATGTTGATGTTTCTTCCTTCATCCCTTGCTTCTTCCGAAATCCACTGAACATTCTAATTATTTTGATTTCTCTTTTCCCGGTTTGTCCCCAATAGTGTAGGGAATTCTTTTGTGTCATGATATGATGTGCAACAATACATACACGTCGCAGGTGGAAGAGGACATTATCTTGCATAGTGTCCTGGTTGTTGACAGTTGTGGCATACCACTGGTCCTCTGCCTCTTCCAAATCCTCCTTTTTCTCTTCCTTTGCCTATGTAGCCAACTCGATCTCCTTGTGGTGCATGACACTGGGGCTCTTGGTTATACTGTGTGAGATTATAGTGTGGTTGCATAGTATTATACTACGGTTGCACAATGTTATATTGTTGTCGCGCAGTGTTATACTGTTGTTGCGTAGTGTTATACAGGGTTGGTACTTGGTTAAAATGTGGTGCAGCTTGGTCGATCATCATCTCTTCCTGCATCCTATAAGCATCTAATGGTCTTTCCCTCATTAGGTCCATGGTCCTGCAATCTTTGTCATCATGGCCTACTAACTTGAAAAAGTTGCAATATGAGCTCTTTGGTACTATCTGGTACTTCTGCATCATTGGATAGTGATATGGATCATGCCCCTATTTCTTACAGATATCACACCATAGTCCTCCTATTCACAATGGGTTTGGCATTCATGTTGCCATGTACTGCGCGGATATTGGACATTAGTTCTTATGGTGTCCTTCTGTCCTACATGTGGTACACCAAATGACTTCTCTTTTGTCCTTACCTTTGTTCTAGTTTAGCTTGAATGTTAAGTTCTTCAGATCCTCCTTCATCTCCTCTATGGCTGGATCTATCTTCTGATATTGGTTCTCTTCCAATTGTAGGGCTTCCTATAGAGCCTCTATCTGTGTCTAAAACTTCTATTGTTGCAACGAATATTTCATGTGTGGTAGCAGTGAACGAACAGATGCCTATGTTGCATGCCTTCCACGACATACTTTAGTTTTCCCTTTAATCATTTGAATCTCTGGTAAATCTCCCATACATATTATCCTGGTTTATGTCTAATCTCTATCATCTTGTTAATGTATTGATATTCTGAACTAGGCTACCTGAACTCATTTATCAATAGCTTCTTGATATCTCCAATCATTCTAGTTGTCCCTGGTATACTATTTGCAGCTAAACTCATGTACCAATCCAGTGCACAATCTCTTAGCATGATAGGTAATTGAGCAAGTTTAGTGTCCTCATCTGTGATCTGTTTCACTTCCTAGATATTTTCACAAATGAACAAATGCTTCTCAGGGTCCTCTAATGCCTCTCCTTTAAATTATGGTAACCTGATGGTGGGATCATGTCCTGCCATCCTGAATGTTGAACTACTACCTATGCGCAGTGTAGATACTTGACTAATGCTTCATGAACTGGCTCCCCAGGTTGTTGTTCCTTGCATAGATGTACTTCTTGCTATCTTCCTTCTTTCGAAATTCATTTGTCTAAATGGTGGTGTTCTTCTTGGTGTATTGGTCACACATGGGTTTATGGGTTCCATACCGACATTGATATAGATAGGAGTGTTTCCTTATATTCCCTCTCTTTTACCTCTCTTCTTCCTCTCATATGTCGCACGCAAGATTTCCTCAATTGGCTCCATAGCCTGAAGATCCTCTACCTCTTCTTCATCACTTTCCAAGCCTTCCCTTGTGGCTACAACTCTCTTCTTGGTGTTCACCTTATATTGGTAGGGTACTCCACTACGCATTCTTCTAGTTGTTTCCATGTTCCGCTTCATCTTGTCTTCGTCCATCATAATTGGGTCCAATGCCTCCTCCTTCTTCCCTTTATCCCCCCTTCCCCCATGCACACATGGAAGTTTAGCTATATGAATCCATTGTCATTACACCTTTGTTATATAGTAATATCTTAATAGAAGTATATATAATGATATGATGTACCTATCTTGAGTTCCCTTCAATAACTCTTGTTCTGCCGCATTGTAAGACTTCGCTATATCTACAACAAATTCTGTGATAAATATGACAACAATGTTGTCTAACTATAAATCTATTTCCCACGTAAACTTATTATCAACTCGTTGTAACTGCGCAATCTCTTCAGGATTCCACTCTAGTTCTCTGATCCGATTTGTGGGATGGTTGTATTTAAAACTTTTTATCCACTCATGCAATACATGTGAAAAATCACAAAAAATTACTTCATGCAAGTCGTTGAATACATACTTGTCCAGATATTTGCGTGGTGTCAACTTTGGGTTTCTGTTATCTTTTTGCGCAACCTCCAGCTCCTTTGTTTTCAACCATCTTTATATCTCTACCTTCATTGGATTCCATGGTCTCAACATCCCCTTTTATATTCTCATTCTCTCAACGTACAGTCCATCATTCTTTTCATGCATCTTCTGCAAATATCATATACTCAATCCCATCCTGTTCCAACCAACAGGCAACATAACCATTTTTTGGTTCTAGATTATACTTCTTTTAGTTATTGTTCTTTATGGGTTATTCCGATTCTACCTTACTATCATATATTGACACCGGTTCATATTTGATAATCTCCCAACAAAATCTCTCTAAAACTATTGGGCCCTCTGGTAGACCAGAAGGCGACGCAACACATAGAGTGTATTGCACAGTCTCACCTGAGATAGCTCTATGGGTGAATGAAATACTCAGGTGTTTGTAACTTGGGAATGAGTGGAGATCTGTGGTTGTATCTTATAATCCTTATCTATTCAATCTAACATATAATTATAACAGTGAATCCATCCATGCATGTGAAATACCAGATCTAGCTAGTTAATTCATTCATATAACATTCAACATTTAACAGTAATAAAGGCACATACATTGATTCACATAACACATGTGTTACTATGGTTCACCCCCTCCTGGGCTACGTCCACAAAGATATGGCTCTCAATCTTCTTATTCTGGTTCAGTAATATATCACGTTGTGCATGTTACAATCTTGGGTCTTACTCTCTTCAATAGGCTCCTCGATCCCTGTGAGGATGACTAGACTGCACCATGCTCCTCATCCTTCGATCTAACCCTTGGGATCGAGTTTCTCATAGTTTCCATAACTCACCATCTTACTGACTTGTACAGTTCTTACAAATTTGTCCTCCTCGGTCGGCTCTCCTATCTATCGTCCAACTACTCTCTTCTCTTATTCTAAGTACTATCTATTTATATTCTTGTCTCATCAGTGATTAAAATACATTACAAAAACCCTAACCCTAGCATCGTTAGGTCTTCCTTGCATGCACGCTTCACATGCTTCCCTTACATGTGCTGCTTTTCCTTCCAGTTTCCCTTTCCTCCTTACATGCTTCTCTTCCAAAAATAGCCTTTTCTCCTAACTAGAATTGCATCCAACAATTAGCATTAGATTTTGTAAAATATCATGGACCTGTTGCCAGATGTGTTGAATTTGTTCAATAAAATTGGTGTCTTTGTTGGCCTCATATTGAGCATGAGATGTTTTTCCTGTGTGGATGCAAGGGGTAATGCAACATCAATGGGACCCAATGGTTGAAATCCCAACCCCACCTGAAGAGACTGTGCTCGGTCGAGCTATGAAGGGCTCTTTTGTAGTTGTGTTTAACATAGAGGAGACTCTCATCCCATGTGCATAGATGCTTGGAGTTGTACATGTGCAAGATATGCACGATCATTTTGTTGACAACCTCTATATGGCCATAAATTTGGGGGTGTAAGGCAGTGTATTTGGTGAGCTTGGTGTCCAATAGTGACCAGAGGCTTGACTAGGATGTGCTGAGGAACCTGCTATCCCAATATGATATGATGGTCTATGGTATCCCAAAGTGTACCCACACGTTGTTCGAAAAAGAGATTGGAAGTGGCCTCTACTATGTTATTATTCTTGTAGGATGTGACGATGACCATCTTAGAAAATCAATCAACCACCACAAAAAACAGTCATTTCCCTATTTGGTTGAAGTAAGGCCTGACATGTATTCCATTGATATGGATTCCTATGGCCTGTCGGGAGTAGGTAGACGGGTGTACAGGACTTTCTTATTATTGGGTAGTTTGGAAATGGTGCAGACAGTGTAGGACCTGATATACTTGCTGACGTTTCGTCGAAGTTTTGACCAGTAGAAATTCTTCTATAGTACTCCCACGGTCTTTTCAATGCCAAAATTCTTTCCATCCGACTGTAGTGAGCTTCCAAAATTAGCTTTGTGCGCTCACTTGAAGGAACATAGTGGTGACCTAGATGGCATAATAGTCTGTCCTAAATATAAAATTCAGTGATAATCATGCCTATCTCTAGCATATGGAAAGTGGTATCGAAGTCAGGATCTCTCTTGTAGATTTGGGGACACTCAGATGCCTCATGGCCATAGGAGTGGAGCATTGTATTTAAGGTTGCAACTAGAGGTCGAATGAGGCAGTCATCGACGTGGTTGGTGACCCCTGTCTTATATTTGATGCAAAGATGGAACTACTGCAAGTATGTTGACCACTTTTGATGGCAGTTGTTCTATAATCTTCCTTGTGTCTGCATGAAATGCAGAGGCTTGTGATCAGTTTGGATGACTGTCTCCTTACCGAGAATGTAGTGCTTCCATTTTCGATAATATTTTATGATGGAATATATTTCTTTGTCATAGGTGGGGTACTTACGGATGACATATGTGTTACAATAAATTTTGCCTCACCCCATGCAACTTGCTTGGATGGTCTTTCCATTTCCCTATGCAGACTTGAAGTCCCCTTTTGTACCTTCCAGATCCAAAAACCATATTTTTCCACATATACACACCCTATTAGTTATAAAACAAGCGTATATGTAGGTTTCTCCACTATAGCTCGCGTACATCAGGTTTGGTGCTCGAAATTAAAAATAATGTCGGGTTTCCATGCCATGTCATGAGATCCATGATCCTTGACCTTCCATATACTGGAAACGCTCTGATTCGGCCCTTCAGTTCCATTTGAAGGCTATAAATTGAGCCATATCCAAGCCTTGAGGAGATTGAACAATTCAACTTTGAGAGAAAAGACACTCTAGAGAAATTTCACTTCATATTGAGTCTGCATCCCTTTATCCTTGAAAGTCTGAACTCCTTGTTTAGCCCCCAAGATCTTCCTTCTTTGTGATGGAAAACCTCATTGACTCCTTTATATGAGCTTGCCTTTTGTGGAGGATTGAAGTGGTGAAGGGACTTATTTTCTCAATTTCGATATGTTTCGTTAAAAAAGTTTGTCACCTATGTACTTATGTTGATTATTTTAGTAGAAATACTCTTTTCTCATCCAATTGATATCTTGCAAATATTTGAATTATTATTCCATGGGAATATTTGTCATGTATGTTAATGGATTATGCTAATCTATATGATAACATTATATATTATCACCATATGCTTGTGTATCTTGGTTTTTGACGACAAGTTGCGGGTATAAAGATTTGGGTTGCGTGCTCAATGATGGTCTTCATCGAACGTCCGAACAAGGTAGGATCTTGGCCTTGTCTTGTTAGAATTTCATTTATATAGCATACTTGGGATTATAGTTGATTTATGCATGTCATTCCATCTGTTGTGGTTTACCCCTTGCCATAGAGATATTTTCCTCGTAACAATATGGTAATGCCTCACTATGATATTCTATTGGATGACCGTGTTGAGTAAGGATTGTTCCCATGACATAGTCTGAAGCACCAGTCTCAATCTCAAAAGGTTGTTGAATATCAAGTAAGGAGAGTACTGGAGCTGAGCACAAGAGATGTTTCAAATCATTGAATGCTTATTGGTGTGAATTCCTCCGCATTTACTTTTCCTTGCCACCACCCTTGGTCACTTGGTTGAGGGCCCATGCAATATGGGATAATCCCAACATGAACCTTCGATAGAATTTGACAAGTCTTAAGAAACTTTGAAGATCGGTTAGTGTGGTCGGGGCTAGTTAGTCACAAATGATTTGGATCTTAGCTCGATCCACATGCACACCATGCTCATTAATAATGTAGCCTAGGTATTGGACATTGTTCATGTCGAAGGAACATTTTTCCAAGTTAGCATATAGCTTGTGTTGTCGCAGAGTGTGAAGGACTTGTTGAATATGATGCAAGTGCTCTACCCAATTCTTGTTGAATATGAGGATGTCATCAAGATATACTACCACAAAGGAATTGGTGAAGGGTCATAGTATATCATCCATCAGTCTCATGAAAGTTGTTAGATAATTTTTCAAACCGAAGGGCATGACTAGCCATTTGAAAAGACCTTCTTTGTTCTTAAGATACACAATTTTCTTGTAAGACTTATATTTGTGCTTATTTTTCCTAGGCTAGGGATGATCAGGATTGAATCTAGATCTGAAAGAGTGAAATTTCTTTCCTTGGGATTTGTAGGAGAAACTAGTATTTTCAGAATGATGTGCTCGATTATGAGCACCAAATCCTCATTCAGGAATCTGGCCTATATCTTTACATAAAGAAGAGGTGAACATATTATCAAATCTCTTAAAATATTTTGTTACCCTTTTTTATAGACAATGTTCTTGAATTACAATTTTGATATAATGATCAGCCATTGCTAAAGACATCCCTTCTATAGTAATATTATTATCGTTGAAATATTGTTCTACAACATCTGGTAAGGCACCAGGAAAAAATATGATATAATACCTAATGTATGAAGGATCTGCAAATTTTCATGATTCAATTAATTTCATCATATAACACAGATACTTCTTATGGTGGCTTAGATCACATAATCTCTGGGACATGAATAATGAAGCATCATGTTTGACATCTATAACAACTTCTATACCATAAAATTGTGTGGTCAGGGCTTGCAATATTACTTCATCTACTTTGGGATATCTTAACATATCAGTTTTGGCTTACTGGGAAAGCCATCTCCACTAGCTTGTAGCATGACCAATAAATCCATTCATTATTTGAGTGGCCATATATCTTGGTGTCAAGGTAGCATCTTCTACCTTTTTGGAAGTGGTCCATTTTATCAATAATTGGATTGCATCTTTTGTTTCATCCCTTGACTGACAACTAAAATTGATCATTGGGTGATCACGCATTGAAGAGATTATTTTTTTCATCCCATAAATTTTGAATGAAGACAAATTATTTGCCTGGGATGATGATGGCATAGGGATATATCCTTGTCCATTTTTTACAATCATCATATGGAGCTATTTCTCTTTCTGTTTTAATGGATGAGGCCATTTTTTTATAGCACAAACTTATTCTGTAATGTTTTGTACAATTCTATCAGATTCCCCAAAATCCCATTTTGGTGTCAAATCTCCTGCTTGAAACATTCCAAAGGATTTGTTTCTTTTATGTTTCTTAACATCTTCTTTATCTCTGAAGATATTAGGTTGTACAATGTTGGGATTTATAATAGGCTTCTGAGAGATTTTCTTAACCTCATCTATTTTATACAATAATGTGTCTAGGATATCAAGACATGCTTATTATTTGGCCATAGAATTTTTTAACTCAGAGGTATCTGTGAGGACATGTATGAGAATCTCTATATTCTCAGAGATGATTCTAATTTATTCTTTATGTGAATCTGTATATTTTCTTGCTTTGAGTAATTCTCTATGCAATTCATCTACATTATTTCTTATCAATTGATCTTGAAAATTTGCATAGTTCAGAAGCTTGCATTCATCAGATACAGAATCAGATATTGCCGAAAATCTTATTGGAAAATATTTTCTTTTAGTTTTGAGATTATCATAGTATTGTATGAATGGAATGGCTGGGAAGTTCCTTCCTGGGAGATAGGTTTCTTCTCCACTTGGAAACCCTTTTATGTTTCCTAGACCTTCTCTGAAGTGACAGCATGAAAATATGAGCACTAGGGACTTCTTCTTTCAAAGATATGCAGCCTTGCAGATTATTTTTTTTTTCTTGGCACGTCAGGCATTCAAGGTGCTTCTTTATATGCTTGCATGAATTTGGCATACTGGATGAAGAATATGTAGCAATCTGGTTACAGGTGTGTTTCATCTCAGATGCATGAAGATTTATTTCTAGGAGTCTTAAAGACAAGGATTTATGTATTGCAGAAAAAGGAACTGGTTTTCTTGTTAAGTATTCTGTATGGGAAATCATTTGGGTTTTGAAATTGTCATACTTATTTTCCGAGATAGTAGAATATTCTATCCCTGTCCAATCAAACGTAACAAGATGATATTACTTGTAATCCTACTATTATTTTATTGCAAACCCATGAGGACTCCTACTATTGTTCATATGAAATCTCTTCTTTCCGAAGTTGGATATTATTATGTTTATAATCACAATTTGTTTTTGGTGTTCCGATGGTTTCTCCAACATATGTTGTGACTCATATGAGAGTCAAAATTGTTGTTGTGGATGCAATCAACGTACCACACTATCATGGGCCTATTTCGATAGACATTTTGACCAAGTTTCTCATGGTAGTCTTGAGCCATCTGTTTTGGCTCCGACCGTAGCCATGGATTCTTCCAACTTTGTAAGTAGTAGTGAAAAATAAATATGGATTGTAGGAAACGTCACATTGAAGGACCCTTGCATGTCCTCCGAGGCCATAGTGGTGACGTCAAATGTCTTTACATAAATGTTGTCCTTGATCTAGTTGTTTCCTATTTACATCTAGGTAGTGAGTTACTCATTACTCTCACGAGCATGACTAATAAGGTGGTTACCAACAAATAGAGTAGATATCATATCCCTCTGTATAGAAGGAATTATTATTATTTGGGATAATTCTTCTCAATGGATTAGAACATTCTCCCTTCATGTTATTTCATTTAAAGATGAAATATTTCTAGGACACATCACATGTATTGGAATCTCATTAGATAGACAATATGTGTTATTTGGTACAAGTGGATATCCGTCTTTCTTTGTTAATCAAGTATTGATTCCTAGAGAAGGCAGAGATAATGCTTCAAATACACCATGTTCAATTGCCACTATGGTTGGGAATGAAGTGGATATCACCTTTATTTTATCTATCCCTTCTATTTCTCTTGGATATTTTCATATTTCTCTTGGATATTTTCATAGGTTGAATATTTTTTTGGAGCTATGTAAGGACAAGGTGTCATAACTTTGGCTTTAAACAAGGATAGTACCAATTTATTTGTCTCACTTCATGATAAATAATTTCTCATTAAAAGAAATCCAATGATTATTTCTAATAACCCCATTGTAATAAAATATTATATTATTCTAAATTGAAAGCATTACAATGTTATAGGTTTTTCCACTTTGATTGTCATATTTGATACACATTTTCTCGCCATTCATGTCACACTACACTAATGGAAATTAAATATCCTCGATGGGAATGGTGTGCCTTACTTATTTTCACCTAAGAAAGAAACTATGAGTTTTAGTGGTGGTTATTTCACTTGTTATGTTATAGTTTTAAATAATGGCATTATCCTTATTGCATATCCCTTCCTCCTACCAAAAAAATAATATTTCATATGTTGTTTTAATCACTTTAGATATGGACATTATCATAAGTGAATGTATTAACAATATTCTTAAGTTGAAATTCACTAATAATAGACAATAGAGAGTGGAACTAAACATTGTGCTCTAAATCCCTATCCTCTAAGTTTTCTAGAGGGAAACACCTTTATAGAACTCCTCATTTACTCTTTATTATTTTTTACTATACAATTTTTTTTTCAAAGTGAATTAGTTCAACCATATTCATTTACATTTGACAATATATCTAAGGATAAATTCAAACTAATCTAGTTCCTAATTTTTCTAAAGTGAAACCATATTTCAAAGTGAATTAGTTCAACCATATTCACTTACATTTGGCAAGATATGTAAGGATAAATTCAAACTAATCTAATTCCTAATTTTTCTCAAAGTGAATTAGTTTAACCATATTCACTTACATTTGTCAAGATATATAAGGCTAAATTCAAACTAATCTAAAACCTAATTTTAAGTAGGAGTTTGGTTGCTTTGTCAAATTGAATAGTATGAAATTTTATAAATTGGGAAGAACGTGATGATGATTTCTTTGTAAATTGGGAGGAATAATAAAACTAAAGTATATTATTAGTGGAGTCTTTATTTTCCTAAAACTAATTTATCAGTTGAGAATTTATTAAGATAAATAAACATTCAATAGTTAGTTAACCACTTTTTGTTTTTGGTTTGGTTTTGATTGGGAAGAAAGTGATGATGATTTCTTTGTAAATTGGGAGGAATAATAAGACTAGAGTATATTATTAGTGGAGTCTTTATTTTCCTAAAAATAACTTATCAGTTGAGAAGAGAATTTATTAAGATAAATAAGCATTCAATAATTAGCTAGCCACCTTTTGTTTGTTTGGTTTTGATTGGAAAGAAAGTGATGATGATTTCTTTGTAAATTGGGAGGAATAATAAGACTAGAATATAATATTAGTAGAGCCTTTATTTTCCTAAAAATAACTTATCAATTGAGAATTTATTAAGATAAATAAACATTCAATAGTTAGCTAGCCACCTTTTGTTTGGTTTTGATAGTTTTTGAAATTATTAAATTTTTTGATTAATATTTATTTATAAGATTTTCTATAAATGAATATACTATAATATTTTGCAACCAAATTTGTACTTGCTAATGTTCTTGTTTAGTTGGTATATGCTTCCCTTATTTGTGGCATATCAATTATTTTAATTGGTTGTCATTTTATTAACATGGAGAATGATACTAACACCCTTAAAGACAAAGAGGTTAGACAAATAGGTTATTCTTCTTATGGGAGATTTTAATAGTATAACTTGTTGGGCTAAATCCAATATTGTATGTCACAATATTTTATGGGAGATTTTAATTTTAATAGTATAACTTGTTGGGCTAAATCCAATATTGTATGTATAGAAGAGGATCCTAGTCTAATCCTTAGTGATAAAAAAAATAATCATTTGGAATCGAACTCTTAGGATGGATTATTTCGATGAAATATTTACTTGTAATGAGTTAGATCATTGGATTAGTTCTCACCTCATTACATGCATAAAAAAGAAATATAGAATTTCCATTGATTACGTCATGTTTTTTTTTTTTTAAATAAAAAGAGTTGGAACCTTTTATATTAACATAGACAAAATACAGCACTGTTGGGGATGCCAGCTGTCCCGCCTTAGCAGGAAACCGAGGCAGCTGGACATCCCTGTCCACATATCATCATAGTTGCAGAGCAGACCGAAAGTAACAAAATTAACACTGCTATCTCCCGCCCATAGGAAACCGGGAGTAACAAAATTAAAACTGGTGTTTGCAGCTAAAACTAGAGCATATAGAAAGCTAACTGTCCACATGCATAGACCACAAGCAAAGTTTGGGTCTAAACATCAGGTAACCTCGGAGCCCAGGAGAGTGTTGGCATCCTCAGTATGCCTCCATCGCGCTGGAAATGCGTAAGCTCTGGCACATGTTGGACATTGTTTCTTCGGCGTAGCTCTGGAATGCGCGGCGAAGAACATATCTATCCTCTGCTCCAGTCGCTCGATGCGAAAGACCTGGTCTTCGAGGAGATTGCGCACATCAAAGATGAGGCTGAGGTAGTCTGCGTCGGGTGAGGGTGGCTGCGCTGGGCTGGTATCTGTGGTCGCTCCCTGCTCTTTGGCTCCCGTTGCTGCTCTAATAGGCTCAAGAGGAGCTTCCTCCTCCACATAGCAAGGAGAATAAGGTTCTTCATTGCCACTGTCGCCGGGGTTGCGCTTCCCACTTGCCGTTCCTGAAGTACTGTCCAGACCAATGCGCGAGCGGGGGTTCCAGTTTTCTGGGACCGTGAACAAGGTGTGCTCAGGGGGACTTTCCAGTCCTTCGTCCGGGATCACCTCCTCGACAATTTCCATTCCCCTCATCCTTCTCCTTCTGGCAGCCACTGCCATTGCTTTTTCAAAGGCCTCCTTTCGCTTTCTTCTCGACTTCGCTGCATGCCAAGCCGCTCCTCGTCGTGGTGTCCCCCTGAGTCGTGGCATGGCGATGCAAGGTGATAATGCGGCCCAGCGGTGCGGCCGCGTCAGTCGGACGAGAACAACCTTGCCGTGGAGCCAATGCTGCTGTGAGACAGAGGGTCTCGAGAGCTCTCTACCGCCTGGAGTTACACTGCTAACAATGAACCTAAGCATTATGCCAATTACGATATACATCGCCATCCCTTCCTTCATTAAAGTCTGAACCTTAGTGCGGGTACCTTCCCCTTGTGCGAGCTGGCTCCGCATTTGAATACGCCTGGGTAAATTCATGGCGAATTAATGGGCGTTTGATGTGAGCCGGTGGGCGCCTTGCCACCACATCCGACGTGCACCCATGTGGTCGCCTCTGCCTCCCTGTCACCCCATCCGGGAAATTGATTACGTCATGTTATTCCTTTGCTGAATAAAATATATAATACTAATCTAAACAAGGATAACAAGCTAGATTTTGAGAATTGCCTTATCATGGTAATTTTAAATATATATTTGGCCTTTGAAAAAATCATTAGGCATACTACAAGCAATCATGTTTTATTTGAAAATGGAATTTAGCTTCTCATTTTCTCAAGGATTTATAAGATTTGTTAAATTACGATATGAACAATGAAAATATTGAGAGTTTATGAAAAATTCACTTCAAATGTATTTCATTGCTTAAGAATGTACTCTAAAAAATTTTGTATAAAAAGAAAAAAACATGTTTATAATTCTTGGTATGGCATAGAATGTAAAATTGTAAAGATGATACTAGAACCCCTTAACCATTCTAATAAGGAGAGTAACATTAAATATTACAAGTCTTTAATAGAAAAACAAAAAAGTCAATATCTAATAAAAAAATCAAAAGATACTTCTAGATTTATGTAGAATATAGGATATACAATTTTGGCATAACATCATCCATAGAAGACCTAAAGAATTATGTAAGAATTATGTAATATGAACTTAAATGAATATAATTCTTATATATATATATATGTGTGTGTGTGTGTGTGTGTGTGTGTGTCTAAAGGAATCTATGCAAATCATCTCTATAAAAAGATTTTTGTAGTTGAGAGTATAACTATAGAATTAAACATCTCATAAACAAAAAAATAGAAATACATTGAAGGATACAAAGGTGATATCTTAAAACTTGAGATTTTGATCCTTGTACCTCATATCAAACATGTTTTCAATCAAACTATCAAGCAAGAAATCCTTAAAAATGGACAAAAGTTTAATTATCCCAATTTTTAAATCTGAAAACAAAACTGACCAAGACAATTTTCATACTATAATGATTAGACCCCGATTAGAAAAGTTATGCTTGATTATTGAATGAAAAAATAATCAATGAATTGATGACGATAATAAAAGTGCTATGACACAAGTTGGATTCAAGAACTATGTTAGGTACTAGATCTATTATATGAAATAGAAAATGGAAATACTACAAAAAAATACCAGTAGAAAAACACAAATATAGAGAACCACAACCAAAATTGATACCTTTATTGATATGAAGCAATGTTCACTTACCTCTCCGAGGGGGAAACCTCTAGCAAAGTAGACCTCTATTACAATAATTCTCAAGAAAAATATTTATCATGCCTCCTAATCTTATTTATACTAATTCTATCTTCTAAAGAACATTCTAGAGAAATATCTTTCTAGAGGCGGAAGCTTCTATGAGGTCTTCTTACATTGTCTTGTTCACATTTATTAAATAGGCATTATTAATGAATGTCAATATTTATTACATGGAAAATATGTTTTTTCTTCCTACGTGAGGGGTTAGGGAGGTTAGGTCCCTAACATGACCTCCCCCTTGAAGAATAGCCTTATCCTCAAGGCCTGAGATGAAGAAAGTTTTGCAGAATGGTGGTCGGCTCCCATGTGGCATCTTATGGAGTTGTACCTTTCCACTGAACTAACACTTCCTTGATTGTGCATTGATGGAGGAGACACTCTCGTTGGTCCAATACTACTTGTGACTGCAACCAAATGGAACCGTATTCATCCAAATTAGGGAGACTAGTTTGAGTTTAATGCTTAGTTTCAATAACTTTTTGTAAGCACGAGACACAAAAAATAGGATGGATTTTAGAATTATTGGGCATAGCTAACTTGTAGGCCACATGCCCCACTCACTTGATAATGGTATAAGAACCATTAAATTTGGGAGCAAGTTTCTGACAGTGTTCAAATTTGAGTGAAGTCTGCTTAGAAGGTTGCAGATGAAGAAACACCTGGTCCCCTTCAGAAAATTGATGTTTGGAACGACCTTGATCTTCTTGTTGATTCATGTGATTTTGATCCATGACTAAAGTTTCTTTGAGGGTACAAAGAGTGGCCTCTGAGATTGTAATATTTTTTTCAACCTCGTGAACCTTCGAAACACCTAGAATGTATGAGAGAACCGACAGTGGCTTTTGTCCATATACTGCTTCAAAAGGAGTCATACGAGTAGTTGTGTGGTAAGAGGTATTGTACCACCACTCATCTAGGGGTAACCACTAAGCCCACTTATTTTCTCTATTAGATGCAAAACACTGCATATATGTTTCCAACCACTTTTTGATGAGTTCATTTTGACCATCAGTCTGGGGATGATAGGTGGTGTTGAGATGCAATTGGGTTCCCTTGATCTTGAACAATTTTTGCAAAAACTTACTGGTGAAAGTTGGATCTCTGTCAGAGACAATATAATGAGGAATGTGATGAAGTTTGTAGATATTGTCCATGAAAATTTGAGCCACTATGGATGCGGTGAATGGGTTTTGAAGAATAGAGAAATGAGCATATTTGGAAAGATGATCAACTACCACCATGATGACTGACTTATTGCCCGATTTAGGTAAGACAACAATGAAATCCATATAAATATCCCTCCAAATAGAAAGGGGAATCAGAAGCAGTTGGAGTGTGCCCGGGGATTTGATTGTTTCTCCCTTGTTGTGTTGACAGACATCACATTCAACCACAAATGCGTCGATGTCCTATTTAATACCATCACAAAAAAAGAACGTTTGACCCTTTCATAGGTTTTGGTAAACCCTGAATGCCCAGCTGCGGGTGAAGCATGAAGCTCAACAAGCACTGTGGATTTAAGTTGTGACTATTTTCCTAAATAAAAAAAACCTTTGTAGTGAAGTTCTTTATTATGTTAGGATATTTAGACACTTGGGAGTTAGTAAGATCTACTTGGTCTATTGTGTCGTTAGGTAAAAGTTTATTTTCTAGTGTGCTTCTTTAGTATGCATTAGTATGCATTTGTAGTTAGGAAATACGATGGTCATGATATGTTCCCGACATAGAGTGATCTGACGATTCATACTCTCCTCGATCTTAACAACCATTAATCTGTGGCTTAACACTCGATTGGTCCATGATCTCTATTTAAAGAGCATGGAGGGTCATTTGTCGATGATCGATTGTGAGAAACTCCCTTGTAAAATCTCTTTGTAATCTTTTTCTTTGCATTAATAAACTGCTCCAAGTGGTCGCGTTGGTTGGGGTCGTGGATGTTTCCCTGTAGGGGTTTACCACATGAAAACATCGGTGTGTTGATCTTTGATCTGGTTATGTGAGTGGTTACTAAAGGTGTTCGTCCTCTATTAGAATACCTGTGTTGTCGAACATGGTATCAGAGCCTGTTTGAAGACCCTCTCCTATTGAAGATCGAGATCGTGAAGTCGAGTTGTCTCATCTCCACTTTCTGTCATTTTCATACATTTCTGGGCTGAGAGGATTGTTTCATTGCATTTGGAGCACTCGTTTCAGTCAGGAACACTTTTCATTTCACTCGAAAAGGTTTCCTTTTTCCCAAGATACGACCATTACAGTCAGATCTGGAGGTATAAAGCTTGAATACGCATTTTTTAAAATTTTTGCAGAGTAGTATTTTGGTTTTATTTCAGTTTTGTTTTATTTATTTCTGGGTTCCTAGTCTTTGAGATCTGCGTATACTATTTTCTCTGCACCCTATGTGATCTCGACAAATTAGAAAATATAGGAAAAGGTGCATCTTCCGGGTAAGCTAACCAAAATCTAACCCTTGTTGTCATCGAGAAGTGAAATTTGTTTCTTGTCTGAAAAGAGTTTTTTTTTTAGCACGCTCTCCAAGGCCATCAACAACAACAACAAAAATCCTCCTTCTAAACATTACAATATGTTTTTCTAGATCATTTGGTTAAAAGTTGCCTTATTAAGTAAGAGGTCTTGAGTTTAAGTCTCTCTTTTGTTACCTTTTTTGAAAAAGTTCATGTTAAAATTGTAAAGTGTATTTCACTTCAAGTATAAAAGTGAATCACTATAAGTAGCTTTAATATTTTATTTTAGAGTGATTTATTTTGCATGCAACTTTTCTGTTATAAAGTAACTTCATTGTAAAATTGATCCCCACTTCTCTTTATAAAAGTTGGTCACTTGATAAAGCAACTTACACAATCACGTGGTCATTTGGTTACCAATTGCGTCTTTTTTTAAAAGGGCATAACTCTAACATCAAAAGTCCGTTTTCAGTGTCGTTTTTTTTAAAAATGCATAACTTTTCGAGCTCTTTCCATACAGATCATCAGTTTCAATTTTTAAATCAACATTATCTTCATATTTAATATGACTTCTACAAGTACTTTCTTGCTTACCAACAACAACTACTTCCAATGGAAATCTCATATGGAAGATTTATTAAGAAGTAAAGGCTTGTGCCAGATTACCTTGGGAAAGAAAAAAGCACCCACTAATGCTGATAAGAAATCCATGTGGGATAATAGGAATGATGAAGCACATGGACTAATCAGAATTTCCATCTCTCCTAATTTAATGTACCACCTTCAAGATATTGATGACCCCAAAGAAGCTTGGAACACGATTGAATCTGTGTTTGGTAAACTCAATATTATTCGAGCACAACAGTTAGAAAATCAAATACTAACCTTGAGTCCAAATGATTTTTCTTGCCTTGGAGACTATCTATCTATGTTTAAAACACTCATAATTTTATGTGAAGAATGTAAGATAAAGATGGAGGAAGAGCGTTGCATCTATGTTATTCTTTCTAAGCTAGGTAGTGCATATTGTGTGTTTGTATCTACCTTTTATGCCATGAGAGAGGCTCTAGGGGAAGAATCTTATGAAACACCCAATCTTGAGTCCTTTTGTGCTTCTTTGATTCAAAAGGAAGATAAGCTTGTACAATTTGGAGTGATCAACACTTTAGGTCCCTCCAACAAAGCCTTAGTTGCCCAGCAGAAAGGTAAACCCAAGTATCCCAAGAAGCAACATCCTCGCTACAACAACAAACAATATAAGGGTCCCAAACCTGCTCAGACAGCTTCAACTCCTACTGGTGACAAAGGAGCAAAATATAAAAGTAAGAATACTAACAGACATTGCAACTTTTGTGATAAAGATGGTCATGATGAGTCAAAATGTTTCAAGAAGATGGCAGCTTTAGAAGTAGCGATGAAGAAGCACAACATCAATATTGATTCTACTTCTTCTTCTCACGGACATGCACTTTCTATTTTTGGTTTCTCCTTCAATTCAAATTCTACTACTACTTCTTCTTCTTATGAGTGGCTTATTGATTGAGGATCATCTTATCATATGGCTAAGGATAAAGCCATATTTTCTGCTCTAAATGAATGTAACATCAAGAAAATATTTGTTGGTGATGATAGATCTCATAGTGTTGCAGGATCTGGAACAGTTCAAGTAGATAATGGTCATTTCAATGATGTATTATGTGTTCCAAGTCTTTCTTGTAACCTTCTATCTGTATATCATATCACTCATTCAGGTGAAGGTAAAACCATCGAGTTTTCACCTCAACAAGTTGTAATCAAGGATCTAAAAGATCCTAAGCATGTTCTTTCAACTGAAATTGTTGATGATATTACTAGGTTGTACAAGTTTGACAAATTTGGGTCATCATCTTTTTCATCATTTTTTGTTACTCATAGCGATGACTTGATCAAACTTTGGCATGAGCGGTTTGGTCATCTAAACTATCACTCATTGTAGCAACTATGTAATCAACAGATGGTGACTGGTCTTCCTCTTGTTTCATGCATAAGTGGTGTTTGTGTCGGTTGTGTTCTCGACAAACATCATCAGGACAGTTTTGACAAACGTGTCTCTTGGAACGCCTTGAGTCCTTTGCATCTTGTTCATAGTGATTTGTGTGGTCCACTTTCTTCTCCTTCTTTTTATGGGTGCAATTATTTCTTAATTTTCATTTATGACTTTTCCAGACGTACTTGGGTTTACTTCTTAAAACTTAAGAGTGAAGTTTTTGACAAGTTTTTGGCCTACAAGGCCCTTGTAGAAAAATAATCTGAAAATCAAATTCAAAGGTTAAGAACAGATAATGGAGGCGAATATGTGAAAAATAATTTTACAAGATACTACACTACACAGGGAATCCAAATGAAACACACTGTTCCATATACACCACAACAAAATGGTGTTGCTAAGAGAAAGAACCGCACATTAAAAGAAATGGCTAATTGTATGATCCAATCTAAGGGATTAAGTCTAAAGTATTGGGCAGAAGCCATCAACTGTGCAAATTACATAATAAATCACACTCCCACAAAGGATCTTAAAAATATAACACTGGAAGAAGCTTGGACTAAAATTAAACCAGATGTAAGTCACTTCTGTGTATTTGGCAGTATAGTATGGGCTCACTTTCTTGATGAGAAAATGAAAGCATTGTAGCCTAAAAGTGAGAAGTGTATATTTGTTGGTTATTCTGAAGATGTCAAAGGTTACAGACTTCTTCAATCACATTGTAATGAAATTATTATTAGAAGAGTGGTTAAATTTGATGAAAATCTCTTGGCTCGCGAGCCTAATTCGACGATTGTGCCTTCTTTGACCTACGATCCATCTTCGACGTTTGTGCCTTCTTATGATCTGGTTTATTCTTCAGATGATGACAGTGAGAATGAAAATCTACCTCTGCCTGCTCACCCTCCTCCAGATGAGTCCTTTGAACCTGAATCAACACCAGCTCCACCACTTCCTAGATGGGTATGTTCAGCACAAGAAGAAACTAGTGATCTTGTTGGTGATCCTTCAGATCAACGTCGCACACATTCACAGTTCCAGTGAGCCTTTTATCTTTTGGCTCAAGTTTCAGAAACTAATGATCCATAGACAGTTGCAGAAGCTTCAGGTCATCCAGATAGGGATACTTGGGATCTTGTACCTCTTCCAAAAGGAATAAAACTTGTTAGATGCAAATGGGTCTACAGAACTAAGAATGCATCAGATGGAAGTGTCGAAAGACACAAGGATTGGTTAGTTTCCAAAGGATTTTCCCAAGTTGAAGGAATTGACTATAATGAAACCTTTTCCCCTATAGCAAAAATGAATTCCATCCGCCTTGTTCTTGCCCTTGTTGCCTCACATAAATGGGAGGTCCATCAGATGGATGTTAAATCCGCCTTCTTGCATGGATATTTGCAAGAAGAAATCTACATGGAACAACCTGTTGGCTATGTTTCGAATGACTCTAGCATTGTTTGTTGCCTCAAGAAATATCTTTATGGTCTCAAGCAAGCTCCCCAAGCTTGGTATGCAAAAATGGATAGCTTTCTAATTGCCACTGGATTCTATAGATGCCATTATGATCCTAATGTATATACCAAGAAAGTATGAATCCATCTCATAATCCTTTTCCTTTATGTTGATGACCTTATCCTTACTGGTAGTGACTCAAAACTTTTAAACCGTGTGAAAACCATCCTTAAGAAGAAATTTGAAATGACAGACTTAGGCTTTTTGCACTATTTCCTTGGCCTCCAAGTTTTGCAAACCAATGAAGGATTTTTTCTTTCCCAGTCTAAGTATGCTTGTGACCTTCTTCGTTGCTTTCACATGGACGATTGTAAACCAACCCCTTCTCCCTTCCAGTCTGGAGTCAAGCTTTCTACCACCTGAACTTCTCCTGAAGTTGATGCCACCCTATACCGTCAGTTAGTTGGTAGCCTCTTATACTTGACTCATACCCACCATGATCTTTCCTTTGTTGTTGGTCTTGGTGCCCGATATATGGAAACACCCCATGAAAGCCATTGGAAAGAAGCTAAACGAACACTTTTCTATGTATGTGGTACAGTTCATTTTGGGATACATTACAGTTCAGAGGGGACTCCTTTATTGGTTGGTTTCACTGATTCAGATTGGGTCGACGACCCTGATGATCAGAAGTCTACTACAGGTTATGTTTTTAGCCTTGGTTCAGGACCTGTCACTTGGGCTTGTAAGAAACAACATGCTATTGCAGTTTCTTCAGCAGAAGTAGAGTACCGAGCAGCAGTAAATGCAAGTCAGGAAGCCTTGTGACTTCAAGAGATACTTTCAGAGTTTGGATTCTAGCACCAACATCCGACCAGCCTTTGGTGTGACAATCAGAGTTCCATCAAGCTCGCCAAAGGCCCAGTTCAACATCAGCGTAGAAAACACATCGAGCTACACATGCACTTCATAATAAAGCTCATTCATGATCAAGTTATTGACGTGCTCTTTTTCCCTACAAAAGATCAAGTTGTAGACATTTTCACAAGGTCTCTTACAAAAGCGAAGTTTTCCAAACTTCAATCTATGTTAGGAGTTGAAGAAGTTGTCATTAAGAGGAGATAGGCTCTAATGCCTCCTTCCTTATCCTATTGTGTCACTATTGTAAATCCTTCAATCCTATCCCAAGTAATTCTTAAGGGGGGATGTTAGGATATTTAGACACTTAGGAGTTAGTAAGATCTACTTGGTCTATTGTGTCATTAGGTAAAAGTGTGTTTTCTAGTGTGTTTCTTTAGTATGCATTTGTAGTTAGGAAATCTGATGGTCACGATATGTTCCTGACATAGAGTGATCTTATGGTTCATACTCTCCTCTATCTTAATGACCATTAATTCATGGATTAACACCCGATTGGTCCATGATCTCTCTTTAAAGAGCATGGAGGTTCATTTGCTGATGATCGATTGTGAGAAAATCTCTTGTAAAATTTCTCTGTAATATTTTTCTTTGCATTAATAAACTGCTCCAAGTGGCCGCGTTGGCTCGGGTCGTGAATGTTTCCCCGTAGGGGTTTTACCAAGTGAAAACATTGGTGTGTTGATCTTTGATCTGGTTATGTGAGTGGTTACTGAAGGTGTTCGTCCTCTGTTGGAATACCTGTGTTGTCGAACATATTATGCCAAGAGTACCCTGAAGAAGTTGGAGAATGGTGTTGCAATATTTGGATCATGCAAGAGATTTTGGGGTCCTGTAGCCATTTTCGACGAACAGATTGGAGCCAATATAGTACAATCAAGGAGAAGGAAAAGAGGGAACCTTCTTCTTCATACTTCCGGGAAAGAGTGTCAGCAACCACACTTTATTTTCCCTTCTTGTAAATGATCACATAACCATACCCAAATATCTTGGTCACCCATTTTCATTGCTCCGGATATGAAATTCACCGTTCTAGAAAATACTTGAGGCTCTGATGATCAATTTTAATTTAGAATCATTTCCCTAGGAGATAAGGATGTTAGAGATCCAAAGAAAGAAGAATAGACAACATTTACTTTTCATATATTGATTGGCCCAAATGTATCTCCTAAAGTTATTTTCTAGTGAAGTCCAAAGGCTTTCTATCTTGCATGAGGATTGCCCCAATTCATTTCCCTGAAGCATCACATTCCAGGACCAAAGTATTTGTGAATTCTGGAAGAGCCAGGATTGGATTCATGCACATAGCCTCATTCAAGGTGTGGAAGGATTGGTCAAAAGTTGGAGTCAAATTGAAAGCATTATTTTTAAGGAAAGGAGTGAGAGGTGTGACATTTTTTACATAATTCTGAACAAACTTGTGATAATACCCTGTTAAACCTAGAAAACCAAGCAATATCTTTAGAGTTTTAGGACAAGGCCAATCCTTCATAGCTTCAATTTTATTAGGATCCACCCATACACCATCCTTTCTAAAAATATGACCGATGTACTCCACTTCAGAGGCTCCAAAGGCACATTTAGACTATTTGAGGAAACATTTGTGCTAAGAGATTAGATGGAGAACTTGATCCACATAGGTGATATGGGCTTCCCAAGTTTTTCTATAGATGAGAATATCATCAAAGAAAAGTAAGATAAAATGATGAAGGAAGGGACAAAGGACATGATTCATGAGACTTTGGAAAGCAAAGGTAGCATTACACAAGCCAAAGGGCATTACCAAGAACTCATAGTGTCCCTCATGAGTTGTAAAGGAAGTCTTGGGGATTTATTCCTCTTTCATATGTATATGGTGGTAGCCAAATCAATGATCAAGTTTAGTAAATTATTGAGCATTGCTCAAATCATCCAATAGGTCATCAATGATAGGAACGAGAAATTTGTCTTTGATGGTGAGTTTTTTGAGGGCGTGAAAGTCAGGGAAAATGTGTCAAGTTCCTTTTTTCTTGAGTACCATGACCATCGGAGAGTAATAGGGAATGATACTAGGACAAATAACATTCACTTCGAACAATTCTTGAACAATTTTCTCAATTTCATTCTTCTTGGAAAAGGGATGATGATAAGGGAGAACATTGGGAGGAAGGATACTTGATACTAGAGGAATAGAATTATAATGAACACCACTGGAAGGGGGAATTCCATGGGGAGTGGAAAAAATGACTTGTTGTTTGGAGAGGAAAAATTGGAGGTCAAGATGCATAGGGGGTGTCTCAATTGCTTGAATGGAATGGAGTTGGGAAATAATTCCCGAATGACCTTTTTTTAGAAGCTTTTCCATTCAATGGAAATTGATGATCTCAAGGGAGCCTATTGCGATGCCTTGGAGGTTATATTGTTGTCCCTTTTGTTGGAATTGCATGGTTAATTCCTTAAAATCCATGAGAATGGGTCCGAGAGTACGTAACCATTTAACATTGAGAACAATGTCACAACCACCCATGTCGATAACAAACATATGATATTTCAAGTGGTAGTGACCAATTTGTAGGCTCACACTTTCACAACACTTGCCACATTTCATGGAACCGCCATTGGCAATCATGATTTGAATTTTTTTGACAACACAAATATAACAATTAATTTCCTAGGAAATGTGATGATGAATACAATTATGGGTGATAACACTATCAATGAGGATAGTGTCCTTCCTATGCTTAATGTAACCAATGAGATTGAGGTTTTTGGGAGAAGAGAAGCCAATAAGGGAATGCAGTGAAATTAGTGGTTCAACTTCTGGTGGATCAAAGGGTGGAGTAGGAGAATCGATTGGGGTAGGTCTTCCACTGGGGAAACTTTGGCCTCCTCAACAACAACATCCTCAGAAATGGACATAATGTTTTTTTTTCCTTACACTTGTGCCCCGAAAAATATTTTTCATCATAATTATAGTAAAGGCCCTTGAGTTGGCGCTCAACCATTTCTACCCAAGTTGATTTCTAGATCTTGAGAGGAGTCGTCAGGGGGGTAGGATTGGTAGGTTGAGTGCGAGGAATAAAGGATGGTTTTTGGTTATGGAAGGAGACAGTATGTTGGTATTCCTTGGATCGTTGAGTAGCTTCAAACCAAGTTTGAGGCTGAGCCATTAAGACCTGGGTGAGGATTTCATCCTTGAGGCCACTGATAAAGCATTCCTTGAAGAAGGAGTCTGACATACCCTCTGTTTGGAAATCCAAGTGTTCAAAGGAAGATATAAATTCTTCCACTATGCTAGATTGTTTCAACTTGGTCAAACAACCTATATAGTGGGTGCCAGTGTCAAAGCGTTCATAAAGCTCTACAACAAACGGTTTCCAAGAAACATAGACCTTTTCGTGTATTTCTATGCCATTACCACCATTTATAACATTCAGGATCCAGATAGAGGATACCATAATGAAGTTTGGCTAACTCATCAATAATTCCATGCAAGGAGAAATAATGATCCATTTGAGTGACCTATCCTGTAGGATCTGAGCCATCAAATTTTTTCACCTCGACTCTAGGAATATGGGGGTCACGATGAAGGGAGTTTGAATGAAAGGCCATATTATGGGAAGATTCCTCACCTTCATAGTGTGAAGGTTGTTTGGAGGAGGGAGAACCATGGGATTTTTTTAACCATTGGTTGAGAGTGGTGGTGAGGGAGGCCAATTCACCCTTAACTTCTACAAATTTTCCCGTAAGTTTGGCCTCAAAGGTTGCCAATTTGGAATTGGTGGAAGCAATTTCAGAATTCACTCTTTGGATGTTCTCCTTGTGTTTTTTAGATTCTTCTTATAGGTGAAGGAGTTATTGGTTTCAATAGGTGTCCATTTGTGAATGAGGGGTGTTGGGGAGGGGAAGTGGATGTAAGGAAAAAATACAGAGAAATGATATATATGACGATGATTAGGGTGAAAAGAGGAATGCAATGGGATAAGTGTCAAATAAGGGTGCCAGGAAGGGTGGGTGGGACCATAAGAAAAAAGGATTATAAGTGATAGGTACCACAACAATCAAGGAGAAAAGGGGATTCCAATGGGATGTGTTGCAAATAAGTGTCACGAAAGGGATTGGGTCAACAAAAAAAAACAAGATTAAAAATGATAGGCTCCACTGTGATGAAGGAGAAGAGAAGAATCCAATGGAATAGGTCCCAAATAAGTGTTCCAGTGGGACAGATATACCTTTTTTAAAAAAATTTACCGAGTTATACTTCGGCCTAAAATTGTTAGTAGGAAAAATTTTGTAGGAATTTCACAACCAAAATGCAGGAGGCAAGGTTTCGTTTAATAGATATTTTTTTTACCTTTTTTGTTTTGTTTCTTTCCCAAGGGTTAGGGATTCCAGGGTTCCTACATACAAGGGTTTTCCATGTGCTATATCTCTCTGATATATGTTCAGGTTCAAACAATAGTACTTAGCCTAATATCTCAGAGAACAAACTAATGAGGCTCAACCATATCCTTAGCCACACTACTCGATTACCCAAGTACTAGAGAGTATCTTCCTGAGTGTTGTTCTTGGTGGCACTATAGAAGTCAGATGACCAATTGGATAATTTTGGGTTGGTTTCAAGAGACTTAGGGGACTCATGATATACCTGTTGGTGTGTGGGAGGGATGGCCATGTACAAATTTTGTCTAACACAATACCAATATAAGGGTACCAACATGTGTTAAAGAGGTTTCCAACAAGGTGAAACTTTGGTTTCTAGACAACCTCATGAAACCGTATGTATTTCCTATGTGTAGTATTCCCCACTAAAATTTTACCCACTGAACAACATATCTCTATTCTTTAAAGATGTCGACAGTACACATCTCTAACCTGGAAAAACAATTCCCACAATTTCCATAGAGGAAAGTAATATGATACCACTTGTTAGGTACCAGATCTATTATATTAAAAAGAAAATGAAAATAGTGTAGAAAATATCAACGGAACAATAACAATATAGAGAACCACAACCAAAATTGACACCTTTATTGATAGGAATTAATGTTCACTTGCCTCTTGAGGGGGAAACCTCTAGCAGAGTAGCAGTCTATTGCAATAATTCTCAAGACAAATATTTCTCATGCCTCTTACTCTTATTTACACTAATTCTATATTCTAAAGAACAATCTAGAGGAAGTTATTTATAGAAGTGGGAGCTTCTATGATGTCTTTTTCCATTGACTCGTTCACATTTATTAAATAGGCATTATTAACTAATGTCGTCATTTATTACATGGAAAATATATCATTCTACCTACATTAGGGGTTAGAGAGGTTATGTCCCTAACAAACTAACAAGCTAAATATGATCAACGTCTCATCCTTAGAGTTATTGGAAAGGATTACATAAACAAAAAATGATTTCATTTATTGTTTTGTTTATTTTAGGAAACAATTCAACATTTTGCTTGTATCTAACTTGTGGGAAAGATTGGAAAAAATAGGTACCCATCCTAAGTAATGTATGGTTATGATTATGCTACATGAAAATGTTTTTTATAAGATGAAATGTAATAATGAATTGTTCATGAATAGTTAATGGACATTAAATGTAATTTTAATGTTAAGGGTGGCGCCTTTATATGATATTTTTCAATATCTATTTCAATAAAAATGAGCAATTTTTAGGTATTAACACGGTTAGTTTGGTTTCATCCTTCTCTTATATGTTGATGATAGTATTCTTCTTTCAAAAACTATTGACAATATTCATAAGCATCTCAATGTTCTCCAAGAAACCCTAGCTAAGAAGTGAAAAATATATCTTGAAGTAGCAACTAACTAAACAACATCAGAAATACCAAGAATAACAAGAGAATATGAAAAGCCTCATGGAAAGTTAGCTTACTTTATCATGCTATCCAAATGTAATTTATATAATAATATAATAGGTCCACTCAAGATGCACATATCCCATGCTAAGAATTAAACAATAAAAAACTCCTAGATGAAAGCCAAAGGTTGGAAACATGCAACTACATGCTACACATCAATAACTACTAACTAAAACAACTAGAAATGGGGAATGTTTCCATTAAGGGATTTCCACTATTGAGTTCTTATCAATTGATATGGGTGTTTATTGGTTGATGGGTGCATCCTCCTTGTGGAGTTTTTCCTTACTATATACATCAATTCCTCGCAATATAGTTTGAAAGCATCCCCACTTTCCTCCCAGTTTAAGAATGATACCACATAAGAGAACAATGTTTCTTGCAAGTGTTGGGTATGAATTTGGCCACAAAAAATGTGTTATGAGGTATAAAATATGGGAGCTATGGATTGCTACTAATTTTGAGGAAGAATGAGGTGGCACTACTTGAAAATTGAGAGTGAACTGGCTCATGTTGATAGAAAAGAGAGAGTTGGTGATATTGTCATCATCAGAATCTGTTTTTATATAGGAAGTTATAACATAAACAAATGATGACTACACACTCCATGTGAGTGAAGATAAATAGAGTGGTAATACTAAAACACTTGATATATGGGAGATATTCGTTGGTTGTGAAATGAGGCCCCTATACGGAAAAAGAGAAACTAGTTGAGGAAGGATCATAAATAATCATAAATAATGGTACTCCACAAGGGATATAGGCCCTCGTTATGCTATATCCAAGAGGTGTGGAATGATGTATCACTAGTGGATTGAGAATATATAGCTCGAAGTAGATATAGTGCTATATAAGTTGATCATTCATATATAAGAACCATAGTCATCCAACATAGTGAGTAATGCCCTAGATATCTCCTCGTATCTTGATTCTTGAGTCATTAAGCATTAGAATAATGGGGTTAGATTTAGACTATGTGAGAGAGATATCTCTAAATAGAAAGTGAAGGGTTGGAGTTATGGTGAAATAGTTGGATGGAGCATCCAATGTTCCAACTATGATTTGTTTGTATATAGTGCCCTTGAGGGTGTGTGTATTTCTTAGATGAGGCTTGCTTGTAATTTTTTTTATGCTAATGTATAAATACTATTGTCCTATGTTATGAGGCAGAAGAATTACATGACCTATAGTTGTTGTGAGATTGAGAATGTGCCTTTGATTGAAGGGAACTGTTGTTGTCAGGATCACCTAGGATTTGACATGAGCCTAGACATCCCTATGAAGGTGAAAATTATGCTCAAAAGAAGCTGGTGGAGGATTTTGAATGTGGATGAATATGATCATGGATTCATATTTGATGTGTGAATTTGTATTTTGAAAAACATAGAGGGTGTCATGTAGAGTGGTGATATGTTCATAGTTATGAGCTTGAGTTATGTCTCTAATGCTATGCTAAGAGGCCCAAAGAAGCCAATTATATTGCTAAGAAATAGAGTGCATGATAAGGGAAGAGGCAATATGTTAATTGGACTAGTTGATATATTGAGATAGGGATCTACATTGTTGTGAAAATAATATCCTCCTGCACTATGTGAGTTTATCTAAAGAGTCACTACTACATATTGGAAAAATTGTGATGATCTACTTGTGACGCTATGGAAAAAATTCGCCATACTGTCGAAAAATAGAGGAAATTTTAAGTTTTTTTCTCCATCATGCCCGATATCGTTGCACGTGCGATGTACATTTCAAATCGCCTTAAGAGCGATGAATTCTGAAGTTCATCGCTCTTGCAACATTAAATGTGTGTCGCTCTTGCGACGATGTGGACATTAGGTCCCCCCCCCCCCCCCCTAATCCCACTATTTGACAAAGTCAACATTGATTTGGTCAACTATCGTCAGAATTGAGATGTTATAAAATCTATAAATATGTTGCATTTTACGGATGTTGTGACAAGTTTTCTATAACAACGACGGTTCAAAAAGGGTATAAGGTCTTCTTGGTGAACAAAAAACATGTTTTTTTCATATGTTATAATAGAAAAATATAATAGATATTCTATTATACACCACTCAATTTTATAATATAATCATCAGTATATGTCTGTGGGGAAGAATGTCAGAAAACATTTGAGGTGGGAAAAAAATTAAAGTGGGTGAAAAGGGTGACGGTAAATGTTATTTCCCTTGCAAAACTTGTTGTACTAGACGTCACGAAAGAGTTTTAATAACAACAAATAAAAAACATTGTAGAAAATATGGGCACATGGACGGGGGATCAAATGATTATCGTCCCATGGTAATTAGCTATATGTGTGTGTGTGTGTGTGTGTGTGTGTGTGTGTGTATTCATTATCTGTTTTAATATTGATTGTATTATCAAAATTTTATACTATTTTATACATGCATTAATTTTGCATGATTGTTTGTAATTATAAAATTAGATTTCCCCCCTAACTTTCTGCAGAAAGCACCAAGTAGTAGCAGAAATGATGTTGTACAAGATGAGGAACATGAAGCAGATAATGAAGATCAAGTTAATGATCACATGGAAGTAGATGAAAATAATAACATAGTTCAAGATGATGGGACAAATAAAATGATCCAAGACTTATTCGGTCATCCAGATGAGGGTCATGGGGATAATAGTGATGGTATTTATGATGAACCTATGATTGAAAAGGCATATAAACAACTTTATAAAGGGTCTAGAGAAAATATTCTCTCCACTACATTGTTGTTGGTGAACTTAAAGGTTATGAATCATTTTTCGAACACTTGTATGCCATATATCCTAAGGTATGTAATATGTTTCATCACATCTACATAAAGGTTGACTTTTCCCCTTTTTTTTAGTGTTAATTAATGTGTAAAATAAAAATGCAATATTTACAATTACTATTCTTTACATTAACTAGTTTTTTTTTTATGTTTTAGATTGTTATGTGAATTTATGTTACCCTCGTCAAATATTTTACCTAGCACATATCGATATTTACATGCCGTTATGAAAGACATTGGAATGGAGCATAAAAGTATAGATGCATGTATTGATGATCATATTATATATTATGGACAACATGCGTTGAAAAAAAAAATTCCCGGTATGTGGTATCAATAGATATCGAATCGATCAAGTAACAAAAATGGTGCCTCGAAAGGTTCTCCAACATTTTCCCATAATTCCACATTTGCAGCGACTGTTCAAGTGCCAAAGCATAGCACAGTTTATGGATTACCATGCATGAAACATAATTGAATATGGAGTTCTTGGAATGCCTGCAGATGGTTATGCATTTAAGGAAATTGTTTCAAAATGGCCAGAATTTACAGATGAACCTCGTAATGTTAGGCTTCCATTGGAAACTATTGGTGTTAATCCATTTGGAGAGATTCGGTCTGTTTACTCAGTGTGGCCTATTTTTGTTATCAACAATAACATTTATCCTTAGATGTCAATAAAGAGGGAGCACATAATGTTGACAATGATTGTTACAGGTATTTGTTTACATTAATTTTTTGAATGTAAATTTTTCATTTCTCTCTTTTTTTGCACAATATATTTTATTTATTTATTTACGTATATATACATACCATGGTAGTAATTCCGTGTAATTTAATACAATTAGGTAAGTACCAAGTTAAATATATGAATGTGTATATCGAGCCTCTTATCGATGAGCTACGAATGTTATGGGAGGGCATCACTCTGTATGATATCTGTAAACCAATTGGGCAGAAGAGATTTCAATGACGTGGAATACTTTTATGGACAATTCATGATGCCCCGAGACTAACACATTTTTGTGGTATGTAATGTTCCATATTGTACGCTTGAATTGTATATAATTAATTGACTATATCATGCATGTTGTTTAAATAATCCTTTCATATATTAATAGTTCACATTAATCCATATGTTGCAGGTCTTCAAACAAAGAGTAAATTTGCATGCCCGGTTTGTGGTCCTAAGATGAAATCTCGTCGGTCAAAATTTTTAGGAAAGGAGGTGTTTGATGAGTATAGACAGTTCCTCTCTAAGAACCATAATTATCGTACTAATGAAAATGATCTTTTCAATGGGAAACACGAGAATGGACTAAAAACACAAAGAATGACACCTCGCCTGTGGAAGTTGGCATATGACAAAATTAATCCTCGAGGTACGAATTTTGTTTATGTATCGTAAATGGAATCATTTTTTGAAATTTTCTTTTAATTATTCAATTTATTTTACCGCATTTGATAAATAATGTTCTGATGTTTTTATGCTTCATCAATGTCGTCATCGTGATAGTTCATGTGTTCGATACAATGTATATCAGGAAGAATGTGATAGAGACATTATGATGAATCATAGATGGCAGGAGGGATAAAGAAAAAATTGTCAAAATTTGTAATGACATTCAGGAATCCAATCATGCAATGCAAAGTGTGATCCGATCAAATAGCGATGGAGACCAAAATAACCTTCCATGGTTATTAACAAAGTAGCAAAGCAATGGTGTAAAAGAGGTCATTCAAAGAATTAAATTTCCCACAGGTTTTTGTTCAAACATAAATAATATATTAACGAAGAAAGGTGAATTTGGTGGGGTAAAAACACATTATTGGCATACCTTCATTAAGGTAATTAATAATTTTAGTATTCATATTTATATATTGTCCGTATACATTTTTTGAGATTTTTATTTTTTTGTCTAGTTTTGAAACAAGTAACAATTCGTTTTTATTGTTACAATGTGTTCTACCTCTATCTCTCCCAAACGAATTTGAAAACAATGTCAAATAAGTTATGGATGATCTTGGAAAATACATGAGGTAAGTAGCTGCAATATATATGCAAAAAGTTTTTTCAATTTTTTGTTCTACTTAATGACATGTGTTTTACTTGTAATGTAATATGTATTATGTTTTGTTGAAACATGTTATTTTCTTGTGGCATGATCTGTATATGGTTGTCATTGAAATAAATCCATGAATATGATATAAAGTATTGGAAGAGAGAAATTCCTCGACTAATGTGTGAAATGTAGAATTATCTAGCTCCAACATTTTTCAATGCACAAGAACACTACCTCATACACCAAGTTGAGGAGATTGAAATGTGTGGACCTATACACACAAGGTCAATGTGCATGGTGGAGAGGAAATTGAAATCATTGAAGGCTTTGGTTAGACAAAGAGCATGTCCTGAAGGTTCTATGGTGGAGGGATATATGGTATATGAATCCATGGTGTGTATTAGTCAGTATCTTCCTAAATTAGTATCGCAAGCTATGCATGTAGTGGATTGCATTTGGGATGTGAACTCCATCAAAAAATTTGAAGGGGAGAAGTTGTTGGGGAAAGGTACAATGAAGAAAGTGAGAGGTAATTAAATTATGGATATTTGTAATAAATATAATTTTTTGTTTTTTCATGTATATGATCATACTCATTTAATATTTATTCTTTCATCATTTATTAATATTTACCATGGTTATAACTAATATTTAATATTGGTGAATTGTGATTTTTTAATCGGTCAGTTGCTCAAGATTGGGATGCACTACATTTATACATTGCAAACAATCTTAACTTGATGGAGGCATGGATTTATAGATGTAAACAACGTCATGGAGGTAGGTTATCATGGAAAGAACTGTCTAAATTGGTTAGAGAAGTTCGTCGTAATGGAGATTTCGATGTTAAGCAGAGGGAAATAGATTTAACATATTGTTTGAAAGATGGGAAGGAAAGCAAATTCACCCATTTTATTCAATTATTTTATATTATATTAATGTGACTGTAGGTGTGTTTTTTTCATATTATACTTTCCAATTTATATAAAGATTTTTATTATTAATTGACAATGCATCTTTTACATGTCTAGCATATTGCAGTTGAAACACCACAAGGCTATGTGGTGCAATGTTTGTAAATTTCACATCAAACAGTTGGATGAAACTAGGAAAAATTCTTATAGTGGGACAACTGCAGTATTCCAAGTCACTAATGTTTCCTCTAGGACTGACAAATGTCCTCAAGAATATGAAAATATATACTATGGGTTTTTGAATGATATAATTGAGTGTGACTTTAATTCCTTCAAATTAGTTTTGTTCGATGTCGAATCGTATGGGTTACGAATTCATGAACATGATGAGAACATAATTGTTATTCAATATGCCAACATATTTTTGATGATTAAAACAACGGTTTTTTAAAATGCAAATGACCGCTATGTTTTTCCAAGTCAATGTGAACAAGTTTTTTCCTCAAAGGTTCCAGGTAAGAGGGATTGGTCATTTGTTGTTAGATATGATCCAAGAGGAAGGCCAATAAAGTATATTGTGGATGAAGAAGATGATATTGAAGAAGAAGATGATGTAGAGCTAGATCAAGAAGAATATGGGTCAACAAATTAAAAAGACGAAGAAGATGAACTAGGCATAGGAGAAAATGCACCAGTTCTTGATGATGATATCGATGAAGATATGCTCGAAAATGACATTGATGACGATGATGATATCATCAATCCTTTCAACATTTTTTCTGAACTGGATGTTGATACAGATGTTGAGTTGGATGATCAAGAAGAAGATACAGAAGAAGGATGATACAAATGTTGCATTAGATGAGGTATGCAACTATATATTTTAATTTGTATGAATTATTCTCTTTAAATAAATTTTTAAGTGGGTTAATTACATGTTTTTAAGTTTTATTTAATTTTTTGATATCCTATGGTACATGTTGTTCATTGTTGTTTCAATCAATATTAATAATTGAATACTTATGTGAGGGTTGTTTGAGAAAAGTTCCAATTGTTTTACAATTGATCAACAAATATTTATAGACCAAATTAACCTATAAACCAAACTAAACTAAATTAACCTATAAACTAACCTAAATTAATGATGATAATACTCATATTGGTGGTACAAACATGAACAATGATCAAAACAGGCATGACATAATAGAGATAAATATTGAAATGAAATGAGACGATAATTATGAATTCATGCACATGTGCATGAATTGTTATAAAACATTAGAATTCATTAATGAAGATATTTTCGTAATGGAGGTTAGGTCATGAAAAGGGGTCAAAGAAGACATGGTCGTGTGAGAACTGAGAAGGAAAAGGTGACCAAAGAGAAGACCAATTAGATATAGGCACATGACCAATGTTGATTACTAGAATAAGTGTTGATTATCGTTGACCCCACAAAGTGACCAGTTAATGGGGCCAACGTTGAAATTTTCTCAAACTTTTCTTGTACTCATTGAAATTTGACATGGTTGCACTAGATGCATGCCTTGATGGTATGGGAGGGTTTCAAGACTCAAATATTACTCATATTATACCCACATAAGAGAATGGTTTGTAATTGGGTGGCCAAGAAGTGGAATATGGTCAATAGCTTAGATGAGAGAGAAAATCAAAGATAATATCAAATAACCGATGAATCTTGCGCAATGTTTTGAGTATTTGTCTATTGAGAATTAATGTGTTTTGAAAAATTTGTGATATAGTCCATAAATATTTATCAAGTTTATGTCATGAAAAGGGGTTAAAGAAGATATGGACATGTGAGAACTGAGAAGGAAAAGGTGACAAAAGAGAAGACCAATTAGATATAGGCACATGACCAGTGTTGATTACTATAATAATTGTTGATTCTCGTCGATCCCGCAAAGTGACCAGTTAATGGGGCCAATGTTCAAATTTTCTCAAACGTTTCTTGTACTCATTGAAATTTGACATGGTTGCACTAGATGCATGCCTTGACAGTATGGGAGGGTTTCAAGACTCAAAAATTACTCATATTATAACAACATAAGTGAATGGTCTATAACTAGGTGGCCAATAAGTGGAATATTCTCAATAGCTTAGATGAGAGAAAAAATCAAATATAAGATCAAATAACCGACAAAGCTTGTGTAATTTTTGATTAATTTTCTATCGAGCATTAATGTGTTTTGAAAAACTTGTGATATAGTCCATAAATATTTATTGAGGTTAGGTCATGAAAAGGGGTCAAAGAAGACATGGTCGTGTGAGATACCAAGAAGAAAAAGGTGACCAAAGAGAAGACCAATTAGATATAGGCACATGAATAGTGTTTATTCTCGTCAACCCCACAAATTGACCATTTAATGGGGCCATCATTGAAATTTTCTCAAAAAATTCCTGTAGTCATTCAAATTTAACATGGTTGCACTAGATGCATGCCTTGACGGTATGGGAGGGTTTCAAGACTCAAATATTACTCATATTATACCCACATAAGCGAATGGTCTGTAATTGGGTGGCTAATAAGTGGAATATGGTCAATATCTTAGATTAGAGAAAAAATGTAAGATACGATCAAATAACCGGTGAAACTTGTGCAATTTTTCGAGTACTTGTCTATCGAGCATTAATGTGTTTTGGAAAACTTGTGATATAGTCCATAAATATTTATCAAGGTTAGGTCATGAAAAGAGGTCAAATAAGACATGGTCATGTGAGAAATGAGAAGGAAAAGATGACCAAAGAGAATCCCAATTAGATATAGACACATGACGAGTGTTGATTACTAGAATAAGTGTTGATTCTTGTCGACCCCACAAAGTGACCAGTTAATGGGGCCAACGTTGAAATTTTATCAATTTTTTCCTCTAGTCATTGAAATTCGACATGGTTGCACTAGATACACGCCTTGACAGTATGAGAGGGTTTCAAGACTCAAAGATTACTCATATTATAGCCACATAAGTGAATGGTCTGTAACTGGGTGGTCAATAAGTGGATTATGGTCAATAGCTTAGATGAGAGAAAAAATTAAAGATAAGATCAAATAATCGATGAAGCTTGTGCAATTTTTCAAGTACTTGTCTATCGAGCATTAATGTGTTTTGACAAACTTGTGATATAGTCCATAAATATTTATCGAGCTTAAGTCATGAAAAGGGGTCAAAGAAGACATGGTTGTGTCAAAACTGAGAAGGAAACATTGCCCAAAGAGAAGACCAATTAGATATAGGCACATGACTAATGTTGATTACTAGAATAAGTGTTGATTGATTTTCAAGGTTGTCCATTTACTAATTAGTGGAAATTATTCTTTAATTTGACCCCAAACAGAGTGACCTGTGAATGGGGCCAACATTGAAATCTTTTCATTTTGTGTTTGTATTCACTGAAATTTGACATGGTTATAGTATATGCATGCATCTATATTAGCTAACATAATTATTTCTCTTTCTTTTGTTCTTGTGTCACTGTGGAGAATAGGTCATCAATTTTTTTTTTTAAAGATATGATTGAATTTTCCTTGTTAGAGTGAACATGGAGCAATTAATAGGTTTTCCTTATCACTACCTAATTGAAGTGAAAGTGAGAAAAGGAAATTATATCAAACCAAATAGAATGATAAGAAATCTTTGAATCCAAACATGGGAGGATTTTTCCCATGTTACCAAAGAAGAGGACACATGGAATATCCACTCAATGAAGAGGTACCAAGTAAAAGGGGCAATGTTATCAAGAAAATGAATAATATTCTACTAGATCAAGGACTACTTGATGATCCCTTGCAAAGGGATCAAATCTTACTCATTCAGAAGTTACAAGAATTGTAAACTCCTCATATTTTAATCGTTGGGCATTAAATTTAAAAGGGATAAAATTATGTCCCCATTCCTTTTCTATTTGAAGGAGAATTGGTAGTATATCAAATTCTCCTCTAACCTCTACCCAATACCTAATTCTTTTAGAATCAACCATGATTAGATTAGACACTGAAAATATATTGAGCCTCTTATCCATTTTCTCCTCCCTGGTCCTCAAATTTCTCCAGTTCAGGGGGATATTTAAAGGCTCTACATCTACCAATATAGCATCTTCAATATTATGGAGAAAATAATTAATCCTCCCTTATTGAAATCCCCTAGTTTTCAACCCTTTCAAACCTAGTTTCCTCTTAGTATTTTTGAGAGTCTTCAACATACTCTTATCATACTCCTCAAAACTTGAGACAATGTCTTGGGCATAGATCTCAACTATTTCCTTCTCTGGTGAAATGGAAGCTTGATCTTCTTTGCATATTTTATCAAAGGCCCATTTTGAAATAACTATTTTGACCTTTTAAAGGTTTGCTACTAGCTCAAGACTAGTTGAAGATCCCTTGCAAAGGGATCAAATATAACCCATATCTAGTTTTCATCGAAGTTGAAATTATTGCATTTCATTTTCCTCTTGCATGGTTTAAAAGGTTGAGTCGAAAAACCATCAGTTTCAAGACCACTCTTTTGAGTAACAACAACCAGCTAAAATCAAGCACCTAATATTTGGTTCATCAAGTGTGGGCCTCTCAACATAAGAAATGACTTGGTGCTAAAAGTTAGGCGCTTGGGCTCTAAATGATAGATTTAAGAAATTATATGAGATGCTAATGACTTGTATTTTTACCATGACAACATTCAAGGTTAAAAAAAAGGGGCTTAGGGCCTAAACGATGCTTCTATGGCTTGTATTCCATGCATAGCACCTTAAACCATGACACATGCCTTTCGTAAGGTATCAATTTCCCAAGAGTGGTATACATGTACAATTCTAAGGTTTTGAAAACCATAAACACGTCTATTATCCGTCATAAACAATTATTTGAGATGCTAATGACTTGTATTTTTACCATGACAACATTCAAGGTAAAAAACAAGGGGCTTAGGCCCTAAAGGATGCTTATATGGATTGTAGGCCATGCATAGCACCTTAAACCATGACACATGCCTTTCATAAGGTATCAATTTCCCAAGGGTGGTATATATGAATAATTCTAAGATTTTGAAAACCATGAACACATCTATTCTCCCTCATAAACAATTATTTGAGATGCTAATGACTTGTGTTTTTAACATGAAACATTCAAGGTAAAAAACAAGGGGCTTAGGCCCTAAACAATGCTTCTATGGTTTGTAGGCCATGCATAGAACCTTAAACCATGACACATGCCTTTCATAAGATATTATCTAAGGAACATTGACCATGCACAAGTACTTGGACCATGAAACATCCCTTATAGAAGTAATTATGTCCCAAGAGTGGGATACATTCTAATATTTGGTTCACCAAGGATGGGCCTCTCAACATAAGAAGTTCCTTGGTGCTAAAAGTTAGGGGCTTGGATTCTAAATGATATATTTAAGGTAGATGGGCCATGAATCAACACTAGAATACATGTCATACCCTTAGGATAACATCTTTGTCTTGGTATATATTTTTATATGGGCCCAATTCTGAGGCTTATCACATTGATGATGGGCCTTATTTCTAAGTACATGGTTCAAGGCCAAAAACCATTTCCCTTATCCATGTTAAAATGTATATGGGGTGGGAGAGAGAGAGAGAGGGAGATGGAAGGGAAGCACGAGGAGGGATATATTTTGAGAGGGGAAAGAGTGAGGTAGGTGGAAGGGAGGCACGAGGAAATTGGGTCAACATTGAAATTTTCTCAAACTTTTCTTGTAGTCATTGAAATTTGACATGGTTGCACTAGATGCATGCCTTGACGGTATGGAATGGTTTCAAGACTCAAATATTACTCATATTACACCCACATAATTGAATGGTCTATATCTGACTCTGTAATTGGGTGGCCAATAAGTGGAATATGTTCAATAGCTTAGATGAGAGAAAAAATCAAAGATAAGATCAAATAAACGGCGAAGTTGATGTAATTGTTGATTAATTGGGTTGGTTGTCATTGATGTCAACCCTTGAAGAAAGTTTGGTAGCGAATTCTGGTAGCACAAAGGTTTGCGTAATGGACCCAAGTTTGTTTGATGGATAATGGTATGAGTTTTGATATATTTGCAGGCAAGGTTGGAATTTGGATTCACCTTTACTCGTCAAATATTTTTTTTTTTACATTTTAGGTTTTTTAATTGCCCTTCACAAAACGTTCTCTGTAAAATTGTGCCCTTCATTACTTAAGTTTTGATAATAAATTAACTTTTGAAGTTCATATAATAAATAAATTTATATTAAAATATTAACTTTATTAAAAAGTTATTTTTTAATAATGATGTCAAGTTAATGATTTTAACTTTCAAATTCATATACTCTGTAAATACAGGAAAAACAGAATAATCATACCAATAAAACATTTCAAAGTTAACCACATTAAATATCAATCAATAAAATGAAAATAAGAGATTAAATCAATTAAATATTTAGTCACAAACTATAAGAACAAAGGATTTGAAAAAAGTGGTTCTTTCAAACCAATCAAACAATATCTAGTACCAATAAATAAAATTAAAAATAAAGTTTATAACAATTGGGTAGAATAGAAATACAAACTATATTCAAATATCAGTAAAATATTAATTAATTAAATATAAACATAAAATTTTATTTTATGTAAAAGAAACTGAAATTCAATATTCAAGTTTTCTTCATTTTGAAGCCAAAAATACTAAATAAAGGGCTAATAAGAAGAACATGGATTAAGCCCAAGGCACTGATTTTGACATCTGCCTAATCCTAAGTAAAATATCATTCCAAATAGACAAATGTTGTTGGTTGATACACACCTTGCACTAAAGAAATCCAATTCTGAGAGGGGAGACTCCACACACTAGTATTTGAAGTTGCACACTAATAGAAAAAAACATCATTTGGAAATCCATTCTAATTGAGCTCTTTCCAAACCCTACTTTAAGCCATTGTTCTTCACTCTTCCCCAACCCGTCTCTCTTCTCCCCTATAGATTGTTTTGGACTCACTACTCACGATTTATATCGATTCCAATTATCCCAACTTCATAATTGTAGACCACTGTAAAGGGTTGACTCCATTCGCTAGAGTAAAGGGTTGCGAGGAGCCACACTTCCTTCCCCGGTGTTCATTCTCCATTGGCTAGAGTAAAGAGTTGCGGGCAACCACACTTCTTTCCCTGGTGTTCATTCTCCATTGGCTAGAGTAAAGAGTTGCGGGCAACCAGACTTTTCTCAGGTTTAATGGAAATGAATGGTTAAGCACATTCAAGCTTTCTGTGTGGTGTCGGTCCCAACATCCCATCAAAACTATTGCATTAAGTGCTCTATGTCCAGATTAATATTAAAACGGGTAACTTACAAAGATGAAATCCAATAAAAAAATATGTAAATGTCACATGAGCTTGTCACCATATCTAATCTGTAAGGAATCACAAAGTTTCCAGCTAGCAAAGGATAGGAAACCAAACAATCTGCTCGAATTATTTCTATACCCATCCTATAAACAACGTAAATAATTTAGCTTGTTAGTGACTCATATATCCTATCCCATCATAGCTGCACAATTATCTATCTACATCTAGAAAGATCATGGATGGTACGCTAACACATAACTGACCGAGCAAGATTATGGAGACTCATCACATATCCAGACCGATCTAGAAAGATCATGGATGGTATGCGCTAACACATAACTGACCGAGCAAGATTATGGAGCCTCAACACATATCCGGAATGAACTATAATAATGTTTTCAAAAATTCATGGCCCATCATAAATACATTTAGTGTACTTGGCTGCCCTTTGGGATTGACGGTAACATAGAAAATTTGACCGTAGATAGCGTTCAAAATTCCCTCTGACATGCATTTTTCCCATCAAATTCCAACCATGTTTGTAGGTAAGACTATTCTATATGGATAGTACATGTCATGCCATTTCTGGTGCTATGTGGAATGCCACATAACTCCTCACGGTTAGAGAGTTATGGCCATGTGAAATTGGAGAACCCTCATGAGTCATCTAGAAGCCCTAAAAGGTCAAAGTAGTCAAAGTGTTTGCAAAGAAGAAATTATTTAAATAATAAAGTGAAGTCATGAGTGTACTATAAGTCAAAGAGGATGCAAAAAAAATTAATTAAATAACAAAGTTAATGGAGAACTCCATAAAATAAGGAAAGTGGTTTGAGAGATTTTAAAAGGTAAATGATAAAGTGAAATGATGAGTGTACTATAAGTCAAAGTGGATACAAAAGAAATTATTTAAATAATAAAGTTAATGGAGAAATTACTAAGTGGACAAGAGGTTATAAGTTGGTTAACCCTAAAATAAGGAAAGTGGGTTAAGATGGTTAAAAGGTAAATAAGAGGCAAGGCTCTCTCATTTTAATCACACTTGAATATCATTGAATATCTATTTTGTGAAATGTTATTTGGGCAGGTATTATTGATAGAGAAAATTTGCAGTAGGAAAAGTGTGGCAGGAAAAGTGTGGCAAAAAAAGTACGACAGAAAAATCGTGGCAGAAAAATCGCGGCAAAAAAAGTGTGGTAGAAAAATCGCGGCAAAAAAAGTGTGACAAAAAAATTGCAACAGAAAAATCACGGAAAAAAAAGTGCGACAGAAAAATCACGGCAGAAAAATCATGGCAGAAAAAGTGCGACAGAAAAAGCGTGGCAGAAAAAGTGAGACAAAAAAAATGCGGTAGAAACATCACAACAACAACATGGTGGGGTCTATTTATGAGAGATATGGCACATCTTGTTTGAGGTATGTTTTGTGACCTAGGGTTTATCTCTTGAGATGGTATTGGATGTTCAGTATTGTTGCATATATCAGATTTGTTGAGGGATACAGTTTGTATTTTGTTGTTGGTATTTGGCATATGGGTATTGGTATTTTGGTTGTGATGTGTTGCTGAAGTTTTTGGTTTAGCTTGAGGCTACATAAAAATGAGGTTGTGGCACATGGTTTGATGTTAGGGTTTATGGTATTTGGTTTATGGATAAAGTGATGAATTGTTAGATAACTTTTCATGGTTATATTGGTGTATATCTTTGGTATATTGTTGAGGTACATGTTGGGTACATGGTTGAGACAAGTAGTTGATGAGTTGTCACATACATGAGGTGCATAGTTGATGATTTGGCACATACATGAGGTGTATAGTTGATGATGTTGGTACATTTTGATGAGTCAATGTTGATGCATGGTTGATGCATGGTACATGTTGGTTCAGGTTATTGGTACAGGTTGTTTGGTGCAGGTTGATTTGTGCAGGTTGTTACAGGTTATTGGTATAGGTTGACAGTGGCAATGGTTCATTCAATGACAGTGACAGGTTGTCGACATTTGACATTTATATTTTAGGGAGGTTGGATGGGGCAAGGACAAGTGGTTGTAGTTAGAGAACATAGGGGGTTGTAGCCTCCTTCTAGTTGTAGCCAGAGAATTGGGGAGTTGGAGCTTCCCTCAGGTTGTAGCATGAGAAACTAGGGGTTGGAGCCTCCTTCCAGTTTCAACTGGAAAACAAAGGAAGTTGGTGCTTCCAATGAATGTAATTCTTCAAGACATATAAGAAAAAACATTCTATGGTTTTCTCCCGCTTTGGGTTTCCACATAAAACACTGGTGTACAGTGTATGTTTATGATTGTTCATTTGTTCATTGCTTATTTACTTTGCATTTATTGTATGATAATGCTACATTGATATAACACTTGGTTTATATGGTTAAAATGGATTAAATTTTTCTATTACTGATTCACCCCCCCCCCCTCTCATTAATCCAACAATTGGTATCATAGTAGGTTCCTTCAGAAATCAGTTTAACCACTGAAAGGTAGATCATGGAGAGAAACAACTTGTATAAAAATGGAATACCACAGTTTGATGAACATAAGTATGCATTTTGGAGGATAAGGATGAAAACATATATACAGACACAGGGATTTAAAATTTGGCAATCAATTGTAGATGGATACACAGTACCAACAATTCCGCCAACAAATGACAAAGCAGTGAAACTTGGTCAGAATAATTCCAAAGACACAAATGCACTTCTGAATCGTCTTGGTGAAACAACATTCACCAAAGTTGCACATTGTAAATATGCTAAAGATATTTGAGACAAACTTCGAAATATTTATGAAGGAGATTCAAAAGTCAAAGCAACAAAGATTCAAACCTACAAAGGTCAGTTCAAACAACTAAATATGGAGGAAGATGAGAATATTGTAGCTTACTTCTTACGATTTGATGAAACAATAAATGAAATCATAGGATTGGGAGAAGAAATTCAAGAATCTGTAATTGTTCAAAAGGTACTAAGATCTCTTCCTATGAGATTTGACCCTAAGATATCAACACTAGAATAAAGAGCAGATCTAAACTCAATAAGCATGGATGAACTACATGGAATCTTCACAGCATATGAAATGATAACTAAACAGGAAAATCCAGATGTAAAATAAGAATCCTTCAAAGCATCCAAAAGATAAAAGCAAAAGGGAAAGCAACAAGAAAAAGAACATAGCAGAAATAGTGATGTATCGAAAGATGATGAAGAAGTTGCCAACTTTGTCAGAAGACTGAACAAGGGAACCGACGGTAGGTATAGAGGTAAGATTCCTTTAATTTGTTTTAATTGTGATGGTATTGGTCATTTTGCTAACAAATGTCCTCATAAGAAAAGGATAAATGATGAAGGTGACTCAAAAAACAGACAAACATATAAAGGAAAAAGAACCACAAAGAAAGTTTTCAAGAAACGCTTATGCACCAAAGAAGACATATCATCATAAGATGAAGATGAAGTCAGTGACAGTGAGACAAAAATGGTTCTATTCATGGTAGTAGAAGAATCTAATAAAAAGACTCAGAAGTAGAATATGAATAAGCCGAAGAAGAAATTAAAGAGGTAGAAGTTGACTACTGAGAGGAATTGATGAGTGCCATAGAATTTATTAGAAGAGAAAAGAGGAAAAACAAGAAGCTACAAGCGAAACTAGATAAGAAAGAAGACACTTAGGAATTATAACAAATGATCATAAATTTGAAGGTTCAAATTGAAGAAGATAAAATAATTGAAGAAGCACTCAAAGAACAGATAGAAAAAAGAAGCATCATTGAAAATTTGGAAGCAAAGATTGTCACATTAAGAAAGGATCTTCAAAAGAAAAATATGCAAAACAGTTCAAAAAAATTAGATGACATTATCAGCAGTCAAAAACCTCATCATGAAAAGTCCAGACTTGGATACAATCAGACAGAAAAGGGATCAAGCTCCAAAACAACAGAGAAAGAAACATATCCAAAAAGTTATGCAGAAACAATCAAAGGAGATAGGTAGATCTACAAGGAAGATTACAGCGACACTCCTCCACTAAGAAGATTCATATTTCAGAATCAACAACCAACAGATAGGCCTTAGGAAGAAGAAGAATTCATAAAAGTACCTCATTTTAGAAGATATTCAACTCCTAGGAATCAAACTATCCTTTTTGGTTTATGTTATGCATGTAATAATTTTGGACATAAAGCTGTGAATTGCAGAGCTAACAACAGGAACATAAACAACTTTGAAATTCATACACAAAAGAGTTATCCAAGAAGGCCTAGTGAAACACATAGAAGAAGTTACAACACGTTTGAATAATTGAGCACTGAAGTGGAATGCTACAATTGTAACAACTTTGGACACATGGCCAATGATTGCAGAATGACAATTCCTCCTAGAGAACCACAATAAAACAACAACAATCACATACAGGAACCTTAGAAAAGGACATGGATAAGAAAGAAAAATCAATATAGCAATGAAGAATGCACACTTTCTCTACAAGATAAGAAGAAGAAACTTGGTTGGTATGTTGACAGTGGCTATTCAAAACACATGACAGGTGATAGAGACAAGTTTCTTACATTAAGAAAGGAAAGAGATGGATCAGTCTCCTTTGGAAATGATGATTCAGATAAAATCATTGGAAAGACAGTTAGAATTGGGAACAAAAATACAAAGGCAGAAAATGTTGTACTAGTAGAAGATATGAAACATAATATTCTAAGAGTGAGTCAAATGTGTGACCAAGGTCATAAAGTTACTTTCGATTCACAAAAGTGTGAGATAAGAAAAGAAGGTTTAGGAAAATTGATTGCTACAACTGCGAGAACTTCAAGCAACATATATGTGTTAAGTGAAATTTGAAATGAAAAGTGTTGTCTAGGAAAGGAAGATGAAAGTTGGATATGGCACAAAAGAATGGGTCACACAAATTTTTATACTTTTGTCAAAGTCATCAAAAGAGAAGCAGTAAAAGAAATTCCCCAGATCACGAAACAAACCAACACTTTATGCAAGCATTGTCAACAAGGAAAGAAAACAGAGACCGGGTTCAAATCAAAGGAATATTCAACGACAAGACCACTAGAAATTGTGCATACTGATCTAGTTGGACCAACTACAACAAAGGGTTTAAAAGGTGAGAAATAATTTATGTTATTAGTTGATGATTATACAAGAATGAATACAGTTTTCTTTCTCAAGAATACGTCATAAGCTTTTGAGAACTTCAATATCTACAAGGAAATGGTTGAAAATGAAATGGATTCAAAAACCAAATGCTTGAGATATGATAATGGAGGAGAGTTCACTTCAAAGGAATTTATGGACTACTGTAGCAGTCATGGAATAAAAAGACAATTCTTCGTTGCTAGGACACCTCAACATAATGGAGTTGTTGAAAGAAATAACATGAAAATACAGGAAATTGCTCAAACAATGCTAATGGATTCCAAATTGACAGATATTTTTTGGACATAGACAATGCATACAACAATTCACATTCAAAACAGAGTAGTGCTAAAAAACAACACTGACAAAACTCCCTACGAGCTATGGAAAGGACTACCAACAAATGTGAAGCACTTCAGAGTTATTGGAAGCAAATGTTACATCAAAAGAGAAGATGGAAGAATGGGAAAGTTTGACTCTCGTGTGGAAAAGGAGTACTTGTTGGTTACTCAAGTACAAGGAAAGCATACAAGTGTTACAACCTAAGATTTAACAAAGTTTTGGAAAACATCAACGTAACACTTGATGAAACAAGTAGACAAGAATGAAAGGAAGAAGAAAATGAATCAATGGAACATATTTATGAAGAAGAAACAAAAAATGAAAAATAAGGGGAAGATGAAGAGGATCCGACAGAAGCAAAAGAGCAATTTCAACAAGTGCCTCCAAAAATACCTAGCAGACGAGTATAGAAGAATCATCCTTCAGATCAGATTATTGGAAACAAAGATGTAAGAGTTGAGACTATAAGAAGAACGTGTTCACCAGAACAAACGCACCTAGCACTCTCATCTACGATTGAACCAACCTGTTTTGAAGAGGCCAACAAGGATGAATTTTGGAATAAGACTATGAATGAAGAAATGGATCAAATAGAGAAAAATGACACTTGGGAATTGGTTCCAAGACCAAAGGATAAGAATGTGATCAACACAAAGTGGGTATACAGGAATAAATTGAATGAGGATGGACAAGTTACAAGGAAAAAAGCTAGATTGGTATGTAAAGGATATGCACAGGTTGAAGGAATCGACTTTGAAGAGACATTTTCCCCAGTTTCCAGAATGGAAGAAAACCGATTTCTTTTAGCTTATACATGCTCCAAAAATATCAAAGTGTATCATATGGGAATAAAATCATATTTTCTGAATGGGGAACTTGAAGAAGAAGTCTACATTGAACAACCAGAAGGATTTCAGTTGTAAGAGAACGCAGATTATGTGTGTAAATTAAAGAAGGCATTGTATGGTCTAAAACAGGCTCCTAGAGCATGGTACTCTAGACTGGATAAATATCTACAACAAGTAGGGTTCAAAAAAGGAAGTACATACATCAACCTCTACATCGAGGTAAGTCAAGATAGTATTTTATTAATTGAAGTTTAGGTTGATGATATTATTTTTGGTAGTGATGATGACATGTTAAGCCAGAAATTTGAAAAAGGATATGCAGAACGAATTTGAAATGTCATTACTTGGAGAACTATACTTCTTTATGGGACTTCAAATACGTCAAAGGAACCAAGGAATTTTTATTTCTCAAACCAAAATATATAAGAGAAATGCTAAAGAGGTTCAAAATGGAAGATTGCAAACCAGTTATCACTCCCATGCAAACCAGTTGCAAGTTGAGAAAATATGATGATTCAAAGTCTACATATCAGAGGCAATACAAGTCAATGATTGGTATCCTACTATATGTGACAACATCCATACCAAATGTAATGCAGGAATTTGGGCAGGTGGCACGATTTCAAGCAGCACCAAAGGAATCACATGTATTAGTAGTGAAGAGGATTTTCAGATATCTCACGGGAACACAAGAGTTTGGATTATGGTATCCAAAAGGAAAGTATATGTCATTTATTACCTACATAGATGTAGATTGGGCAGGTTGCATTGACAACTGACAAAGAACCAGTTGAGCAACATTCTACTTGGGTGAGTGTTTTGTGTCATGGCTAAGAAAGAAACAATCATCAGTATCTTTATCTACAAATGAGGTAGAGTATATTGCAGCAGCAACATGTTGTACATAGGTTCTATGAATGAAACATACTCTGACATATATACAGGTTGAGTATGATGAGCCCATTCCAATCTATTGTGATAATACAAGCACCATCAATATCTCAAAGAACCCGGTGATGCACTCCAAGACGAAGGAGATTCAAATCAAGTATCACTTTGTACGGGAACAGGTTGTAGAAAAGAACATCATAGTTGAATATGTGGGAAAAAAAGAACAAGTGGCAGACATCTTTACAAAAATGCTTCCACGGGAAGCCTTTGAGTATCTTCGCCAGAGACTCATAGTTATTTCTACTCCAAAATGAATTCTTTTCAATGATTATCTTATATGTCTTATATTTACACGAGGAAGAAACATAAAGAGGAAAATTCAGGTCACAAGATTAGTTTCAGGAAGAGTTCAGTCAGGGGAATTTTCCCCAAGGAGAGTTTAGTTAGGGGCAGCAACCCTGGATGGAAAGATACCTTTTCCATTGATGAAAAAGGGGGAGAGATTTATCAGATGCATAACATAGAGGCATGGTTCCAGGGGGAGCGATGGTCATAGAGGGAGAATGAGTGATATGACTTCAGTATTGCATGACATGACTTCAATATTGCATCAGAGTGTTTCCATCAATGCCAAAGGGGGATCTTGTTGATTAATTGGGTTGGTTTTCATTGATGTCAACCCTTGAAGAAAGTTCGATAGTGAATTATGGTAGCACAAAGGTTTGGGTAATGGACCAAAGTTTTCTTGATGGATAATGGTATGATTTTTTATATATTTGGAGGTAAGACTATTCTAGATGGATAGTGTATGCCATTCCATTTCTGGTGGTATGTGGAACATCACATAACTCCTCACGGTTAGAGATTTATGGCCATGTGAAGTTAGAGAACCCTAATGAGTTATCTAGAAGCCCTAAAAGGTCAAAGTAGTCAAAGTGTTTGAAAAGAAGAAATTATTTAAATAATAAAGTGGAGTGAAGAGTGTACTATAAGTCAAAGAGGATGCAAAAGAAGTTATTTAAATAATAAAGTTAATGGAGAACTCCCTAAAATAAGGAAAGTGGTTTGAGAGATTTTAGAAGGAAAATAATAAAGTGAAGTGATGAGTGTACTATAATTCAAAGTGGATACAAAATAAATTATTTAAATAATAAAGTTAACGGAGAAATTACTAAGTGGACAAGTGCTTAGAAGTTGGTTAACCCTAAAATAAGGAAAGTGAGTTGAGATGGTTAAAAGGTAACCCCTTGAGGAAGCTACATGAAAGTATAAATAAGAGGCAAGGCTCCCTCATTTTAACCACACTTGAATATCATTGAATATCTATTTCTTGAAAGGTTATTTGGGCAGGTATTATTGATAGAGAAAAATTGCAGCAGAAAAAGTGCGGCAAGGAAAGTGCGGCAGAAAAAGTGTGGCAGGATAAGTGCGGAAGAAAAAGTGCGACAGAAAAATTGCGGCAAAAAAATCGTGGCAGAAAAATCAAGGCAAAAAAAGTGCGACAGAAAAATCGCGATAGAGAAATTGTGGCAGAAAAAGTGCGACAGAAAAATCACGGCTGAAAAACCGCGGCAGAAAATGTGCAGCAGAAAAATTGCGGTAGAAAAAGTGCGACAGAAAAATTGTGGCAGAAAAAGTGCAGCAAAAAAATCGGGGCAGAAAAAGTGTGGAAGAAAAATCGCGACAACAACATGGTTGGGGTCTATTTATGAGAGATATGGCACATCTTGTTTGAGGTATGTTTTGTTATCTAGGGTTTATCTCTTGAGATGGTATTAGATGTTCAATATTGTTGCATATATCAGATTTGTTGAGGGATACAGTTGGTATTTTTTTGTTGGTATTTGGCATATGGGTATTGGTCTTTTGGTTGTGATGTGTTGTTGAAGTTGTTGGTTTAGCTTGAGGCTACATAAAATTGAGGTTGTGGCACATGGTTTGATGTAAGGGTTTATGGATAAAGTGATGAATGGTTAGATAACTTTTGATGGTTATATTGGTGTGTGTCTTTGGTATATGGTTGAGGTACATGTTGGGTACATGGTTGAGACAAGTAGTTTATGAGTTGGCACATGCATGAGGTGTATAGTTGATGAGTTGGCATATACATGAGGTGTATAGTTGATGATGTTGGTACATCTTGATGAGTCAAGGTTGATGCATGGTTGATTCATGGTACATGTTGGTTTAGGTTATAGGTACATGTTGTTTGGTGCAGGTTGATTTGTACAAGTTGTTATAGGTTAGTGGTACATGTTGACAGTGGAAGTGGTTCATTTAGTGACAGTGAAAGGTTGTCTACATTTGGAATTTATATTTCAGGGAAGTTGGATGAGGCAAGGACAAGTGGTTGTAGCCACCATCCGGTTGTAGCCGAAGAACATAGGGGGTTGTAGCCTCCTTCTGGTTGTAGTCAGATAATTGGGGAGTTAGAGATTCCATCAGGTTGTAGCATGAGAAACTAGGGGTTGGAGCCTCCTTCTAGTTGCAGTTGGAAAACAAAGGAATTTTTGCTTCCAATGAATGTAATTCTTCAGGACATATAAGAAAAAACATTCTGTGGTTTTCTCCTGCTTTGGGTTTCCACGTAAAACATTGGTGTACTGTGTATATGTATGATTTATCATTTGTTCATTGCTTATTTACTTTGAAGTTACTGGATGATAATGTTACATTGATATAACACTTGGATTATATGGTTAAAAATGATTAATTTTCTCTATTACTTATTCAACCCCCCTCTCAGTAATCCAATAGGTTTCAAGACTCAAAGATTACTCATATTATACCCACATAATTGAATGGTCTATATTAGCCCTGTAATTGGGTGGCCAATAAGTGGAATATGTTCAATAGCTTAGATGAGAGAAAAAATCAAAGATAGGATCAAATAACCGACGAAGCTTGTAAAATAGGGCTAAATAGAGATAAATAGATCTTAATAATGATAAAAACTGTAATAACAATTTTATTTTGGGGAGGAGAATCCAAAATAACGTATTGTATTTTGTAGCAAGATAATGGGGAAAAATAATTAGGAAATCAAGGCTCCTACTCCATCTCACATATGGAATAATCCCTAAAGGGTTCCTCCTCATGAAATACGATAGTTTTAAAATCAAGGATTATAAGATAGGGGATGCTCTTGGAAATTGGAAAAGGAAAAAAAATGTCCTTTTAGGGTAACGATTTCAATGGGAACAACCTTCTAAAGGAGGAAGATGATATCACTATAGTAATAAATTTCCTATTGGAAAATGGATTGGTGGTGTTTAAGCTATATTGGGTTGGCCCTTCAAACCCCTCAAATAGTTTTTAATAATGGAAAACTCAAGTGACATGCTAGTAGCTAAGTTATTTGAAGTATAATATGTTGGTATTAATGGAATTGTTTATAAACTAAGTATTCTCACTAAGGAGGGACATGATATTCTAATATAGAAATATGAATATAATGGAAGTTATAGTGTCAAGGAAGGATATTCAATACTATTGAATTTATTAGTAAACTTGGAAAAACAGAGACTTTGAAAACGATTTGGAATCCTATTATATGGTCAAATATATTGAACTATTTGCATATCTATATATAAACATAAATAGAATTATTATTAGAAAATAAACATCGAGTTTTAGGGGAAGGTTAAAAAAAATAAACGTTGAGTTTGGACTCCCCCTCTACAAGGCTAGTTAAATGTATATTTCAACGGGGTAAAGGAAAGGCTAACCCCCAAAACAACAAAGAAATTAGCAACTACATAGCCATTGTGTGTGCAAGGAGACAAACACCTTGTCTAGCCAAACCTTGATCCACCTCGCGCACAAGGAGACAAAACCTCGACCTCTACCTCGAGTCAATATTGATAGGGAACCAAGAATGGTGAGTAATTTCATTATGATAGTTTTGATTTGGGAAATGAATGAAGGGGAACATGAAATAGAATGGATAGTATATATAAACCCATTTCCTGAAGCTTTGATCCCCTTGCATTCCCACAAAAAATGTTCGTTTATTTCTTCTTTTTGATAGATCACACAACAACCATTTTTAAATCCTATGTAATGAGTATTTTGAATGCATGTAAACAATGGAATTGTCCTTTATGCATATTTGTATTCTCCAGTGGAAGAGGCTAAGTTTTCTCTGTTCATTTAGAGTAAGAAATTGTTTTCAACCCTACAGACTTCCCCTTAATCATAACTCATTTAATAGTTTCTCTAAAGAAAAATATTTGGAGGGATTTCATGGTTATTTTTGTATTTTTTGAATAACATGTATTTTAGGGTTTGGTCGGATGGATACAATTCTTGCCTGACTATAGGCGTTTAAGAAAAAAATGTCCTGGATTGTCAGAACTGACCGATGCAAAATATATTTGATGCCAAATTCCCAAGCTGCCCCTTTGACTACGGGAAAAGTTAGGGTTTGGAGTTCTGGCCTAATCTTCAACAGTCCTTCAATTGGGTTGATGAAAAAATAATCTAGGTACCTACAATCCAAGAAATATATCATGAAGTAGATGTTGAAAGGAGTTGTTACAGGATCTATTTTCCCAAGACTACATAGGAATATGATAATGATCCCTAACCCATGTGATGTCTTTCAGTTCTAAAATTTTTCGTTTGCTACCATTTCAGATATGTTGTTGTACACCTATCTATTGTTGAAATTCTGAATTAAGGATTGTGTAAGGGGACCGAGGTCTTGTCACAATAAGAGTTTCATACTTCATGACAAATTGGCCAGTGTAATTACTGCAAACAACACAACCCTACTGTTGCTCATAATATCTTGTAATATTACTTTCTGTAGCATATAGGGAAATGTCTAAGAATATTTAAAAGACAACACATTCTGCATTTCCAATTATTGAGTTCCTTTGGGTTATATAGGAGTTTTTCTCATCTTCCAATGAATGCATAGAGAAAAAAATTATCATTGTCTGTAGCATAATTTCATAAAATTTCAAAGCATGGTGACAAATATTTTCCTGAGAATTAGGTATTAAACATTCTTTGATGTCATATTTATCCCAAATTATGTCCATGTGTGACATGTATTTAAAACCTATAGTTGTGTCCCTACCACCATGTCTATTCCACAGACTACTCATAAATAACATGAATTCGCTTAAAATTTTTAGGAGATCCTTTATCAAGATTACTTTGGCATAGACGAATGATTCAGTTAGATCTTTGTCACATACCAATACTTCATTTTCCAATGTCTTAGAAAACACAAAAATTTGATCTTCATCAATACTAGTTTGATACAATATGGTTCCAGTCTTGGGAATGAAATCCTGTAGGTGGATTCTACAAGAAAATTTGTATTAGTACATTGTATGGAGAGGTCTGAACATTCTACTTCATTGTTTCTAGGCTCCCACAAGGAGCTTCGATAAGGAGGCTCATTGGCAATGTCTGTATTTTCTTTGCAACTACCACTCAAGCTTGAAATTATTTTTTATGCTAAAAGATTTCTTGGTTCGATTTCTACCCTTGATGAAACCCTCCATCCAAGGATCCAAACATAGATATCATACTACTCAATATTGTTAGTAGAATGGAAAAAATGTGTTACAAGTTCATGTTCTCCAACTTTGGTTACCGTTTAATCAAAGTGGTCATTCATAGAGTTTTGGATAAGATGTGACTATGCGACATAGGAACCCACTTTTTTCTCTGTCTCCAATTTATGTCTTGGGTATTCTATATCCATGCATGTCTTAATTGCAAAACTCATAGCCTAATTGTCATCAAATATATCGAGTGTTTAGGGTTGTAAAATTCCCTTTCCACCCGGAGGCTACATAAATTCCCTCACAATGGATCTAATCCCATATTGGGTTGTGTGAAGAGAATAGTCATCTATGAATGTTTTAACATAAGCTAATTCTTAAAACTGATACTTATTCTCCCAATTAGTAACATAGGGATTTGTTGTGTGGACAAGGTTCACATGTCTCCAGAGAAAATTCACACAAATATTTCTGACATCGAGTGATTTTATAAGTGGTGAGTATCCATAACCGACCCTATACACATATGGTGTGGACCCCTTAGCTTGTTGTTATTATTAACTAAGAAAAAAATTGCATCAAATCCCCCATCACCCTTCCTTTCATTGTGTCTCACATGAAAAAGAAACAAAATCACATTGCCATTTTCAATTTATAAGAACATACTAGACTTACTTCACTTCTAGATTTGGTCACAACAATAACAAAGAATTGTCTTATCATTGTATTTTTGGAAACCAACATCATCCAAGGGATATTATTTTTACTTAAATATATAATGATCTATTTCTTTCGACTAATTTTCATAGGCATTGATAATATCTAGCGATTTTTTACTATTGGTATTTCAAGGGAGTTTTCATCATCTAATTAGGGGTGTTTGATTATCTCTTTTGAAATTTAATCTCTCTTGTTACCCCACCAAATTTTGAAATCATTTTTTGATTCATACCAACGTTTTATTCTATTTTCTCCAAGTTATTATACCACATAAATTCCTTTACTTGAAATATCTACATAAACAATTTTATGATTATATCTTTGTGCTCAGCCTTCATACCCTCCATTAGTGTATGGATATTTTTCACATGTTCAAATATAGATGTAACAATTTGACATCGAAATCTTAGGTTGAGTTTCATCCATATACATATATATAGACATGAATTTGGGTACCTTGGAATGCTAGTGAAATATAAAGGACCAAAATATTTAAGGGCTCCTTATTTATTATAATTTTATTTTCTCAAAACCTAGTTTTTCATTTTTATTTAGGTCATCATCATAATTTTATTATAGTTTCCTATGTAAACCTATTATTCAACCTCCTTTGTTGGTTCCTCATAGAAAAATTTCATAATTTTGTCATTGATGAGAGAAACCAATTTTATGGCCCCGATTACTCGCCACTCATGTTCTTCAATATCATACTTGATTCACATAACCTCATTAAGCATAGATGAAGGACAATTTCCTTTCACTTTTATTTATCACCAATAATTTGACTATTATTGAACCCATGGTTAGTGTTAGATGCAACATATCCTTAATTTTGTACTATATTTGAAGACAAAGTGAGATCAATGCTATCATGAAGTTCCATAGCATCACATGCCACACCATTTTTATCTTGAAACATGCCATGAACATGTTCACATTCTCCATTTTATATTTCAATCCTGGGATCATTAGTATCCCATTAATTACTATAAATTCCCAAGGTTTTTACACACATCTTACAAACCACTACTAAAATAGAGGGAACCCAACACCATCAATGAAGAAAACAAAATAAACAACAATGAGAGAGTTGTGATCGTATGTCAACTAATTTCTCCCTTTAAAAAAACTTCATTGATGTGAAAGGGAGCAATATGTCTGTGAGAAAAGACCAAACATCTAGCCCCCACATACATTCAATAAGGTGTGTGGGAAAAACACACCCTCAAAACAACAAAAAATTCAAAAGAATCTACCTAAAACCCTAGTATCATGCTTAGAGCTTAATTTAAAGGCTTTGATACAACACCTTAGGCCTATGAACCACTACCAAAAACAAGGACACCCAACACCATTGATGAGGTAAAGCAAATAAACTACAATGAGAGAGTTGTGATAGCATGTCACCTAAGCTACAATAAGTAAGAAACTAATGCAACTTTTGTGGATAATAAAAGAGAGCATGATATGTCATGATCTTCTCCAATTAATGCCTTTCCTCCACTTGGAAATTCTAGGCATTTCTATACCAAAAGAGGAGAACCAAGTAGCAAAGAAAACCACCATGAATATAGTGTAGAACTTGAAACTAAACCTTCAATGGAAATATTAGGAAAGGAACCCACTATCGCCACAATTATTATGGTTTGTGAAGCCCCAAGATACGCATTAGGTGTGTTTAGGATGACCTCCCATACCCATAACACAATGTTAAAAGTAATCTCCAAGAAAAATATCAAATTATGATGTTCTGCTTCATAATTATGGTAGTAAATTTCGTATAGAGGATCCTCATATAACTTTCCATTGAAAATGAGTTGACAAAGACTCCCCTTCCTAGGGTTCTATCCAATTATATTATTTCAATCCTTAAACATTATGCTCACCACCCCCATCAATATCTCTTTTGTGTTGCACACAAATTTTTCCTTGGTAACAATGCCAATCGTTATCTCCCAAAATTGCACTTTGAAATATTAAGTCCCACATAACAATCAAGGCAATCTCGATTCTACTCAAGGGTGCTCACTACCACAAAAATTTCTCAAACCACATACTACTAATATGCCAAAGGGATCCACGAGGGTAACATTGTTTCCTCTTGCATCCCACACTCAAACCACATACTACCAATATGCCAAAGAGATCTTAGCAAGTGGATCCATTGCCCTCACTAGTTCTTCCATCATTTCTACATCTTGCATCTGATACATACCATGTTAGTATCTCATCTTCACTAACTTTTGTATAGGACATTGGTTGATTGTTTCTCTCATTTGATGGTGTCATAGTACGTAAAAGAAAACACGTATTTTTCAAATCTATCTTCATTGAGTGAGGGAAGTTAAAGTAGAATAGAGAAAAGTGAGACATCTAGTAGGTTTAACAAGTGGATATCAACTAGAGGTGAGAAGATCAAAAGAAAATTCCATAGATGCATGGAATTTTTTCTTGCGAAAGGAGGATCATGTTCTTATGATCGTGAGAGCATAGATGACATTGAGGTTCCCTTGAGGTAAACAAATATAGTGAAACGATGGGTACCCAAGGATATTCCTGAAATAAACACTGATTTTTGTGTAAACAAAAGGATATTCCATATTGCTCCATCATCATTACATGGTTTGGGGATATTTTCCATGGATCACATAAAGGTCTTTTATGCAGATTAACTGAATTGATGGAGTATGTCGGACCCTGTTATATCTACAAAGATTGGATATGACTAGTCCAATATACAAAAAGTATGCGAAGATATGGCTTGGCTACAAATTATATACAACTAAAAGAAAACGATAAAAATTGATGCAGGAACATTGCTCCATGTCAGTAGCATGCAATTCAGCCAACACATCCAACACACATTTAATGGATAAATGGAGAGGTGCAACCCTCTCAATTTTGAAATTCAAAATTTCAATAAATGTTGTAAGGATTTTAATGCTAGACCACGCCTTTGTATAGGTAGTGGTTGAGGTTTCCTTTAATGGTTGCCTGCAACAAGCCCGGGATGTAGTCAGGACTGGGCATCCATTTATGTAATGTAGCCATAGGATATGCTCTGTGATAGCGATAGCTTAGAGACGGTGGTTGAGGATAAGCTCATGGAAGCCCTCATTTTGTAATTAAGAAATTAGAGTAGAGAGTTAGGAGGAGAGATCAGAGCAGAGAGGTCTCGAGAGAGAGATGAGACTTGTTACAGTCTACTCTTTGTAAACATTTGTATAGACATACAGATTAATAGAAAAGCAAGTTTTCCTGCATACTGTGTGTTTGATGTTTACATGTTTTTATGCATTTCATGTTTAAATGCATAACTGGTGAAGTATTTCATAAGTTTCAATTTCGTCCCGTCATGGATTTTCCTAGTGCAAGGAGTGCACATAGTCTGCAAGGTGTGCGTTGACAGAGGTGAGACAACCTCAGGAAATCTCAAGAGGGATAGCGTTGAACCTTCATCAACATAGGTGCAAGGAGTGCATAGGAAGGAACTTTGTCTCGAGTTTAGGGAAGACAAAACTACTGAAGGTTCTGTAGAGCTCTGCCAAGAGGGCATTGAGCGAGTGCATAGAGTGCACTAGGGAACTCTATTTCGAGTTCTGAGAAAAGAGAAGTGTCGAGGAGAAGACACTCACAGGGTTGTTGAATACTCTATAGGTTCTGTAAGGTGTGCGTCGAGTAGGAGAACGCCAGGTGGGCGTAAGGAGTTTTATTTTCAAGAAAAATTCTTGAATCTGAGTTATTCGAGATCCTCAAATGCAAAGTGTGCACAGGAGTAAATCTCTGAGAGAACGAAGCTCAGGAGGGACAATGTTCCTAGAACATAGGCGATATCCAAAGGAATTGAGATCGTAGGGGAAGCGAAGGTCAAGGCCTTTGAAACTTCGGAAAATATTCCAAGGCGAAGGAATAAGTTCTCAAGCTCAAGAGGGAGCACAACTTTTGTCAGATCTTGTGCAAAGAACCGATAGTCATTGGATCCAGAGGAGGACACACAGAGTTTAACCTCTGGGAGGTCGCGCAAGAGAGCAGCTGAAAGGAATGGTGGAGACACTTCATGGAGAAGTGTTGAAATCCCGAGTGCCATAGGATCGCACCAAGTTGCGAGGGATTTAATCCTTTAGAAGCACCCCAGGAGAGGAGTTGTATGGACAGTGGAGACACTCCGTAGATAAGTGCCTAAATCACATGGACAATTGGATGAGAAGCATCAGAGGTCATTGATCTCGCGCTTGAATTTTGATATTTTAGAGTTTGGGTTTTGGAACGGAAAGTGATTTTGGAGTCACTGCATCATGAACTCTCGGTTCACGAAATCGCGCCAGCCGTCAGATCTGGAGCACAGTGGCCTGAGTGTTCCTGGATCAAGGATACGTGCACGGAGTTTAGTCCCTGGGAGGTGCATAGGAAAAAGGATCTGGGTGATCAGATCTAGCACCAAGGATGGATAGCCATTGGGTCTAGAAGAAGGTGCAAGGCGTTTAATCCCTGGGAAGCTGCACAGAAGGGTAGAACAGACGGCAGAAACTTCGAGGGAGAAGTGTCGAATTTTTCGTGAACCATCAGATCCAGAAAAGGTGAGTGAGGTTTAAACCTCGTAACAATAGAAGGAAGAGGACTTATCAAGTCCCGAAAGAATCAGGACCGTCCATTTTGGAGGACAGGTGTCAAATATCCAAGCCCATCGGGGATTTGGACACCGGGAGTTTGAGGAGAAGGAGTCGTGAGACAAGAAGTCCTGGCTCACGAAACTGTGAAATGAACGATAGCATTCATCAAAGAGGACATGTGGTGAGTGGTCAAGGTTCAGGGAAAATCCCGAAAGGTTGTGGGTCGTCGATCCAATTGGATCATGATCATCGGTTCAAGAGGAATCTGGACCATTGATCTCTCAAGGGAGAGATTTCGACATTTCAGGGTCCGGGAGATCGAAGGACCTAGAATCGTCTGCAACTGGAATTGCGAAATCATGAATTACGAAATCCCAAAAAGTGGGCCATGGTCATGGGTAGATTTTGTCATTTCGGGATCCAGGAGTTCGAAGGACCTAGAATCGTTGCAGCCAGAATCGCAAAATCCTGAATCGCAAAAACCCAAAAGAATTCATAGGAATAGCACTAGGTCACAGGACCAGTCATATGAAAAGCGAATTAAGGGAGGAGCTGTGGAGTTAGGCCCTATTTCAGGTTTTGGCATTTTGAAAGATAGAGAAAAGGAGGAATGCTTGCATCACGATTCCCCAAATCACAAAAAGTCGGTAGCACTTTGACATTAAGCATGTGGTCACAAAGTGGTGGTCATGTGGACAGAGGCTAAGGGAGGACCCAGAGTTGTTAATCCATTTTCATCTTTTCGGCGATCGAGAGTTGGAGGGACAAGGAGCCTAGGAGAGCTCGCATGTAGGAGTCATGAAACCCCAAAACATGAAAGGTGTGTTGGTTTAGAATAGATAAGAGCATTGAAAGTTGAGCGTGTGCATAGTTTTTCTCAAAGCCTGTGCCAGGGAATTAAAGGAACCTATGGATTCGTTCAAGGGGTTCTAGCAGGAGTCCGAAGAGTCATTTTGGCTCATAATAAGATCGATCCAGAGACTGGGAGGTCACAGAACCCTGTTGAGGTAGGTGGTCTGCATCAAGTGCTATTAGAGCCACTTTTTGTCTTTAGACTACGAGCAGAGGGAGGCAGAGTAGATAAAGAAAATACTATGATACACACCATCAAGTGGTATCAGAGCCTGGACTTCATCTGTATATTTCAGATGAAGAGGATTGAAGAGATTTTTGCAGGATGCAACAACAAATAACTAGTCAGGTGGATTGTAGGAGATACTGGAAATGCTCTGAGTTGCAGAGTAACAACAACAGAAGATTCAAAGGGAAGAAGATGGCTACTGAATTCCATAAGCATGGTCAAAGAGAGGACCGCCAATAGATGAAGAGAAAGGTTGAGATGGATAAAGAAATTGTTGAGATAAGAGCGAGGATGGAGGAGCTTGCATTTCAAATGCAACAGAGTGAAAGAACACGATGGGTGTATGAATGGCCCATGAAAAAGAAGGTGAAGTGGATAGTCAAGGAGTTGTTGGCCAAAAGACAACAAAGTCTATTGAAAATATGGCTGAGGTATTCTGAAAGCCTCAGTGGCACAGAGCTAGTTTACATCTGTGAGCCAGAAGTTGGAGAAACCCTCAATGATGAGGAAGAGAGATTAGTTTCAGGTATCATAAACTGCTAGGAGGGCAGAGATGAATTTTCCAATTGCTAGGTGGGAAATGAAATGAGATCATTGGAGGATCTCATAGACTATAGGGAGGACAACAATGGAAATTCATATTACCAGGAGGGAAATGGTATGAGATTAGTTGAATATCTCGTAAACTTCTAGGTGGGCAGGGAAAAAATCCCATATTTCCAAGTGGGCAAGGGAGAGAAGATGAGACTGTCTGAAAGTCTCATGAAATCAGGGATGAGTTCGGGTCAACAAGGAGTGATGATGGAGATGGGATCGATTGATCTCATAAACTGCCAGGTGGGCAGAAGTGAACTTTTGAGTTGCCAGGTGGGCAATGGGAAGAGATCAGCAAAAGGTCTCGCATACTGCCAAGGGGGCAGTCGTGAAAGTTTAGATTGCCAGGTGGGCAATGAGATGGGACCAGTTGGTCTCATACACTGCCAGGTGGGCAGTAGAAAATTCCCAAGATGCCAAGTGGGAAAGGGGGAAAAGATGAGGCTATGTGAAAGTCTCATGAACTCAGAGGAGAGTTTGTATCAACAAGGAGTGTTGATGAAGGAAGGTCAGAAATACATTCTGATCATTGGGGAAATTGAAGTATTCCTACCAAGCAGCCCAGTTGAGGCCAGAGTATGTGTTGCAGAAGAAACAAAAGAAGAAGGACAACCAACAGTGACTGTCATAGAGGGAGAGGAGGAGCAGACACTAATGTTTTCCCCAACAGAAGAGGAGTATGCAAATAAGATGCTCACTCCATGGGAAATGGAGTTAGAGATGTTGGAGGATTGGTTGAACAATCCAGAGCTAATATATGGCTGCCACGAGGAGGCAGTCATGCAGATGTTAGCAGAGGAGCATTCCGAGGAATCGCTCAGAATTTTCAGCCAGGGAGCTGAATAGATGATAATTGCAGTGTCGAGGTGTGCAACAGAAGATGAAGGAGAATTCCAGTCTAAGGAGTAGCTGGAGGAAGATGGAATTAAACCAACACAAGGGGAAATGGTAGAAGCTAATCTGTCAGAGAAGGTGACTGAACAACAGGCCAGTCAAGAAAATAAGACTGCAGAGCTGAATTTTGCAATACGATGGCAAGTTGAGGCCACAGAGGAAAAAGATGGCATGGGAGATCTAGTTGATCAAACCGTTTGCCAGGAAGAAGTGCAGCTGAGGAGACTACATAAGGAGATCCATCCATTGGATAAGTTGGACAAGGTAATTGAAGAAATCAGAAGGTTGATGTTGAGTTTAGCAGCAGAGACTACCAGCAACGAGAAGCTAAGCAGAAGGGAGCCTGCAAGAGCAGTAGGGCAGCAACAACATCAACAATGAAGCAGAGTAGAAGATGGATAGATCCAAGGGAAAGTTTGGGATTCAGGTGGATTTCAACACTGGAGAAGAGGAGCTCATGATTAGGAGACCATGATTTTTCCAGCTGAGGAGTATGATGCAGGAGCATCGCTCCATGTCAGCAGCGTGCTAGCCAACCAGCACATCCAGCATGCATTTAATGGATAAAGGGAGAGGCGCAGCCCTCTCAATTTTGAAATTCGAAATTTCAATAAATGTTGTAAGGATTTTAATGCTAGACCATGACTTTGTACTGGTAGTGGTTGAGGTTTCCTTTAATGGTTGCCTGCAGCAAGCCCAAAATGTAGTCAGGACTGGGCATCCATTTATGTAATGTAGCTGTAGGAGTCACTCTGTGATAGCGATAGTTCAGAGATGGTGGTTGAGGATAAGCTCAAGGGGGGGCTCATTTTGTAATTAAGAAATTAGAGTAGAGAGTTAGGAGGAAAGATTAGAGAAGATAGGTCTCGAGAGAGAGCTGAGACTTGTTACAGTCCAGTCTTTGTAAACATTTGTATAGACATACAGATTAATAGCAAAGCAATTTTTCCTGCATACTGTGTGTTTGATGTTTACATGTTTTTATGAATTTCATGTTTAAATGCATAACTGGTGAAGTATTTCATAAGTTTCAATTTCGTCACGTCTGGGAGTTTCTGAGTGCAAGGAGTGCACATAGTCCGCAAGGTGTGCCCTGAAAGAGGTGAGACAACCTCAGGAAATCTCAAGAGGGATAGCGTTGAACCTTCATCAATAAAGGTGTCACATACCCACTACCATAATCAAATTTTTGTTGGCTTCTGTCGAATCAGAGCCCCCGAATTACCTACGGAGGCCTAGCGAAAGCTATCTCTTTCTCTCTCTCTGATCCCATGTGATCACAGGTCATGATCACAGGTCAAATAATTCATGGTGCCTCTTTGTATTTCACGCCTCGACGCTACAGTGATGTCGAATCGTTTGACTCTGCAACTGCTGAACCCCGACAGGGTTAGCAACTGGCCAATAGGGACGAGTCCCTACAGGGTTGGCAAGTGGCCATTAAGAATGACCCTGTCGCGCGGGTGAGCGGAGTACAGGTGGCGAGAGGGGAAACATGACACGGTGGGCGGCGTGACAATAGACGGGTCCCACTTCACACGCCACACCATTCTGGACCCCC
>ML785831.1:169958-198402 GCA_009831015.1 Picea engelmannii | reverse complement strand
GGGTTCTTCTTGTAGTTCTTAAATCCTGAGGATTTGATCCCCTTTTTCTGAAATCTCGAACCACTCTTCTATTTCCAGTCTCCACGAGACTCTGCCTGATGTCCATATTGTTCATGACAATATGTTGCCTTTCGAATAGTGTCCTCTAAGGTCTTTGGCTCATCAAATTCAATTTGGTTCTGGTATTCCTTGGGTAGCCCACTAATGAAGCGTTGCACCTTCACCTTCTCTGCCTTGATGTAGGGTACATATCTCAATAAGTCAAGGAATTTGTTGACATATCCCTCTATAGTGAGTTGCCCCAGTTTGAGTTCATAAAACTCTTTAGCCTTTTCGTCGAAATATTTTTTCGACAAATACTTCTTCCGAAATTATTTCTCAAACTGTTTCTAGGACAGGTCCTCCTCGTGGACCGATTTCATATTCTTAAGATCCTCCCACCATATGGAAGCTTTTCCATTCAGATTGAAAGTGGCCACTCGACCTTCAAATTCTATGAAAAATCATGGACTCTGAAATATTTCTTTATTCCAAGTAGCCAGGCCTCGGCTTCCTCTCCCTTCTTTATCTCACCGTCGAAGGAGGGAGGTTTGGCCTTTCTGAATTCCTCAAATTTATGACCCTTGGAAGTCTTTTTCTTCTTCTGTTTTCTTCAAGAATAGGAACTGGTCCTGCTGCTGGAAGAGCCTTCTAAATCGCCAGCTTCCTTCTCAGAGGAAACGTCTGGAACTAGTCCTTTACCTCTGGGGTGGACCTTCCTTGAGGTGCTCCTCTCAGTATGGCCACTGATATGACCATGTTTCTGCATCTCAAGTTCATGCTGCATTTGTCACTTTAGGTTGAATAAGCTCTGCAGTAAAACTACATTAATTTCAGTTTGCTTTTCTTGTTCTTTCATCATCCTTTCATTGTCGGCCTTGCAAATTTGCAATTCAACCATGAGATTCCTCACAGTCTCAGCTAGATCTGGAGGGGTTCCTATTTCTCTTCTGTCATCAGACTCTTTGTCTCTATTGTGGGAGCCTTCTCCCACCTCTTGGTGAGTCACCATTTTCTGTGTCTGTAAATTCCTGCAGATGATCGTCCGCTTAGGTGAAAAGACAAATGTTGGTTATTAGTCAAGAGTTAGATACATTTTATAACCTGTGCATAAATTCATAACTCTTTCACATGCATACACAGTTGGGTTCTCGTTTCCAAGTTTTGATCCTGGATAAGAGAGTTAAGTTAGGGGGCTACTCCTCTTAGGAGTGATTTGAACGGAGATTATGCGCAACTCGTTCATGAGCCCAATCAGGCTGAGTGTTGTAACCATGCTCTGATACCACTTTGTCACATACCCACTACCATAATCAAATTTTCGTTGGTTACTGCCGAATCAGAGCCCTCAAATTACCTACGGAGGCCTAGCACAAGATAGTTCTTTCTCTCTCTCTCTGCTCCCATGTGATCGCGGGTCATGATCACAGGTCAAATAATTCATGGTGCTTCTTTGTATTTCACGCCTCAACGCTACAGTGATGTCGAATTGTTTGACTCTGCAATCGCCGAACCCTAGCTGGGTTAACAACTGGCCAATAGGGACGAGTCCCTATAGGGTTGGCAAGTGGCCATTAGGAACGACCCTGTCGTGCAGGTGAGAGGAGTACAGGTGGTGAGAGGGAAAACATGACATGGTGGGTAGCGTGACAGGAGACGGGTCCCACTTCACACGCCACACCATTCCGGACCCCCCCCCATTAAAGGCAGAATGGCAAGGGGGGTCTAGAATTTTCCTGAGTACCGTTGATCAAGGCGAATAAATTCTGACCATTCAAGAGTTGCACGTTCGATTCCGGACCCCCCCTCACTGCTAAAGGCAGAACAACAAGGGGGCTTCGAAATGAATCCTCAGCCGTAGATCTTTGCGGGTGGACTTTGGCCATTCAGATATGCTCGCCACTTACCCTAAGGCGCATTCGCGCCCCAGCTTAAACTTGACGTCTCTCCCCCACATCTGATGGTCATTATAGACCCTGAGATTCTCTGAAGGAATCTCGTTCGTTCATCGAGACTTAACCACATGCTAACATCTCGATATTTATAAGTCAGGATTTATCAAGGCGAGAGCCCGACCTCTTGTCAACGGAACTCCCGAATCCCCGATTCCTGATTTCCCGAAATGGGTAATCTCTCAACACGTAGCCTCCCGAAATCGGACAGTCTATGACTACTCTAGGGTTTCCACCATGGAACATCCCGATCTCTCATCATCATAAGTCCTGAGTTCTGGATTCTTGATTTCCCGAAATGGGTAATCTCTCGACACGTAGCCTCCTAAAATCGGACGGTCTACGACTACTCCGGGGTTTCCACCATGGAACATCCCAATATTTCGTCCTCAGAACTCTCGAGTTCCAGATTCCCGATTTCCCAAAATGGGTAATCTCTCGACACGCAGTCTCCCAAAATCATATGGTCTATGACTGCTCCGAGGTTTCCACCATGGAACATCCCGATCTCTCGTCCTCAGAACTCCCGAGTTCCCGATTTCTGATTTTCCAAAATGGGTAATCTCTCATGACACGTGGCCTCCTTTAATCGGACAACCCAAATCCATTTTGGTGATTTCACCCTTATTCACTGGGCGTTTAACCCTCAAGTATCTCTTGACAAATCCAATGGTTCTCGGTTTTTCCAGCCAAGATCTGACGGCTCAGACAGGTTCCTAACTTGTGTGCTCTCCCACAACTCCCTGGATGTGGAAAGATCAACGGCCCGGATGCTCTCTTGGACCTTGGGGATCTATGGTCCTGACCTCTTTGCTACCCACAAAGACACAAAAAGTCACAGGGGTAAGGCACTTAACTTCCTACTTTCTCCTACCAAATCTAATGGTCATGAGTGACCACAGATTTCCCGATGGAATCTCGTCCGTTGATCACCACCTATCAAGGTTAAGGCACTTAACTTTCCAGCTTCTTCTTCTTATCTGACGGTCGTGAGTGACCCCAGATCTCCCAATGGGATCTCGTCCATCGATTCAATACCTATTAGGGATTTCTTAGAGCCTTGCGCCCTCACGTCCTCCTTCTAGGTTCTTGATGATGTTTTCAAGGAGGGTATCTCTATGGGGAGGTTTACCCGGGGTACTATCTAAGGCAGATAAGAGTATATCTCTCCCAAGAACTAGGCGTGAAGTCTGAATTAGATCATTTTGCATATAAATAACAATTTAAGAGAGCATAAGCCACACGTAGTCTTTCCATATAAACATACAACTACCATTACTGATCAAGACACCAAACAGACATTCTTATAATGAAGTCATTCACGATTTCACAGCTTATGATCATAAATGTCAGCATACATATATTTCAATATGTCAAAGGCAAAAAAATTATCAGAAAGTAACACCAGGGGTTATGCAACAACTGAGAGGGTTGCTCGTTTCCACCCAACCGTAGGCTCAATGACTCCCAATGGATTTACCACTAGCCACCCCCGAGCTGAGACCACGATGTTGTGAGACTATGTCTCTGTTTTCCAGTGACCAGGAGCAAAGGTTACTCTCCTTCCTCTCTGTTATCACCCACTCTACATATAGCCAGAGTTCTCTTCCTCCCCTCGTGTCTGCCCCCCAATCTCTTCTCCCCCACACCTTATCCTCTTTCGAGGTTTCATGTGGTGCGATTTCCCTCGCGCTGGTTAGGCCTGACGGCTCAATGGATGGGTGGTTCACCTCCCCATCCCTCATTAATTCATGAGGAGCCATCTACCTACCAGCCTATGAGACATTTTAATTTGGGTCCAGCGAGCCGCTTTTGGTTCTCCAGGCCAGTGAAGTCCAAATACGGTATTGATTTTCAGTGGAAGTTAACGCCACCTTTCTAGGTGCCTTCCACCGCCTTTCTGCAGCCATCATGGTCTCTTTTTTAGTATATCCCCTCTCAATAGTCCTGCAATATAAATTCATAATATTATTCACATTCATCGACCTTTTCCACAAGGTCCATTCACATCACATATTCACATTTCTGAGTTTGCCACAGTTCTTGGCTAGTCCAGTTATTTTTACAGACTGGGGGAAACAGGGTGTTACAAGAGGTGCAAGGAGTGCACAGGAAGGAACTTTGTCTCGAGTTCAGGGAAGACAGAACTATTGAAGGTTCTGTAGAGATCTACCAAGAGGGCATCGAGCAAGTGCATAGAGTACACTAGGGAACTCTATTTCAAGTTCTGAGAAAAGAGAAGTGTCGAGGAGAAGAAACTCACAGGGTTGTTGAATACTCTATAGGTTCTGCAAGGTGTGTGTCAAGCAGGAGAACGCCAGGTGGGCGTAAGGAGTTTTCTTTTCAAGAAAACTTCTCGAATTTGAGTTATTCGAGATCCTCGAACACAGAGTGTGCGCAGTAGTAAATCTCTGAGAGAACGAAGCTCAGGAGGGACAACGTTCCTAGAACACAGGAGAGATCCAAATGAATTAAGCTCGTAGGGGAAGTGAAGGTTGAGGCCTTTGAAACTTCAGAAAATATTCCAAAGGGAAGGAATAAGTTCTCAAGCTCATGAGGGAGAACAACTGTCGTCAGATCTTGTGCAAAGAACCGATAGTCATCGGATCCAGAGGAAGGCACAGAGAGTTTAACCTCTGGGAGGTCACATAGGAGAGCAGCTGAAAGGAACGGTGGAGAATTGCTGAAATCCCAAGAGCCATAGGATCGCACCAAGTTGCGAGGGATTTAAGCCTTTAGAAGCACCCCGGGAGAGGAGTTGTATGGACGATGGAGACACTCTGTAGAGAAGTGATGAAATCATGTGGACTGTTGGATAAGAAGCATTAGGGGTCGTTGATCTTGTGCTCAAATTTCACTATTTCGGAGTTCGGGGTTTGGAGCGGCAAGTGATTTTGGAGTCGCTGCATCATGAACTCCTGGTTCACGAAATCACACTAGCTGTCGGATCTAGAGCGGAGTGGCCTGAGAACCACTGGATCAAGGATACGTGCACGAGGTTTAGTCCCTGGGAGGTGCACAGGAAAAAGGATCGGGTCCGTCAGATCTAGCACCAAGGACTGATAGACGTCGGATTTGGAAGAAGGTGCAAGGGGTTTAATACCTGGGAAGCCGCATAGAAGGGTAGAACGGATGGCAGAAAATTTGAGGGAGAAGTGTTGAATTCCCATTAGCCATCGGATCCAGAAAAGGTGCACGAGGTTTAAACCTCATAACAATAGAAGGAAGAAGACTCATCAAGTCCCAAAAGCATCAGGACCGTCCATTTTGGAGGACAGGTGTCAAAGATCCAAGCCCCTCGGGATTTGGACACCGGGAGTTCGAGGAGAAGGAGTCGTGAGACAAGAAGTCTCGGCTCATGAAATTGCGAAACGACCGATAGCATTCATCAAGGAGGACACGTGGTGAGTGGTCAAGGTTCGGGAAAAATCTCGAAAGGTTGTGGGTTGTCGATCCAGTTGGATCGTGATCGTCAGTTCAAGAGGAATCATGACCGTTGATTTTGGGGTCCGGGAGATCAAAGGACCTAGAATCGTCTGCAGCCGGAATCGCGAAATCTTGAATCGAGAAAACCTAAAAGCATTCAGAGGAATAGCACCAGGTCACAGGATCGGTCATATGAAAAGCGACTTAAGGGAGGAGCTGTGGAGTTAGGCCCTATTTCAGGTTTCGACATTTGGAAAGATAGAGAACAGGAGGAATGCTTGCATCACGATTCCTCGAATCGTGAAAATCCAGTAGCGCTTTGACGTTAATCATATGGTCACAAAGTGGTGGTCACATGGATGAAGGCTAAGGGAGGACCCAAACTCGTTAATCCCTTTTCGTCATTTCAGCAACCGGGAGTTGGAGGGACAAGGAGCCTGGGAGAGCTCGCATGCAGAAGTCCCGAAACCCCGAAATGAAAAAGGTGTGTTTGTTCATAATAGAGAAGAGCATTGAAAGATAAGTGCATGCATAGGTTTTCTCAAAGCCTATGCCAGGGAATTAAAGGGACCTGTGGATTTGTTCAAGGGGTTCCAACAGGAGTCCGAAGAGCCATTTCGGCTCAAAAGAAGATCGATCCAGAGACCGGGGGGTCACAGAACCCTGCTGAGGTAGGGGGTCTGCACCAAGAATAAAGGAGAAACTATCTATACTGATGGAAGGATGAAAGGAGTGGGGAATATTACAGGGTTTATAAACACTACACGACCCATGACCACAAATAAGAAACCCAATTGCGTATTTGAGGGGCGTGAAGGAAACCGTCTATTCGTATGTGAAATAAAATCAATAGCTGCAGGGGAAGAGTTATTTATTGATTACAATTTAAATCGAATAGATACAAAAATTTCTATTATGGGGGCCATACGTATACTATTTTACCCAACCTGTAAACAATGACTCTTATATTTTTTGATTTTCATTATGTTCTTTAGTCACTCTTTACTTTTATATTTTTAGCATGCCATGTTTCTGTCCCATGTGTATTCATGAACTAACTTTATTTCTCATACATTTGAATTTATTTCTCATGATCGTGATCACAGTTCTAATTTTAATATAATGTGGTAAGGTAATCGTCGTAAATCAATAGACTCAAAACAGGCAAACGAAGAACAATTTTCGAATTGCATTTAATGTGCATTTTATTTATGTGGCGATCAATTATTTTATTTGTTTACATAACTAAAATAAAATTTATTTTTCTGAAATATTTAGTCAGCGGGCCATGATGTTGATGATGATTCTCTCGGTGAAAGGGATTTGTATGCATCCCCTGACCCTATGGTATTGATAAAAAATAATAGATCAATCAAGCGAACATGGAACTAAATCACTTGTCAGACATTCTAGATCAAACTCCTGAAGTTGAAGAAAGGATCAAAGAAGTTATGACAAGGCTTAACACATATAAGGTAATAACCATAACTTCAAGTGGTTTTATTTTTATGTCATATGATCAATTATGAAACCTTGATTTTTAACTTTTACATTATCTAAACGAAAAACGGTTTTCTTTCTTATATAGAGATTTTTGGATATTGTTAACCCCGACATGCATGGTGGTGGTAGTAGTGGCGCTGCACAAATGCCACAGGGTACTGATACAGGTCCTCGTATACCTGCCAAGACGTCGCTATTAAGATATCCACCTTCCACACCATTAGGTGGGAGCCACAACACCCACCCCTAGAAAGCCACATAGGTAGGCTCTAGAGGTGGTGACAAAGATGAGGCTAATGATTTGGCCAACTATATGGTTTATTTTCCTAAAGCAAGGCATGTGACCAGCATGAGGACCCTTAAGGGAACATTTATGGTCAACAAGGAAGGGATTCCATTAAAGCAAGTTAAATTCCCAAGTAATTTTTAAAATTTTAATTGTTTCATGTTCTCTATGTAGAAAAACATAAATCATCTAAATTATTAATTTTAAATTAATAATCATATAATATTTTTGTGTGTAGGGAAAAATGATTTTTATAGAGCCTTGGAGAACAAGGCATTGCTGATTTTTGGGACCACTATACAGGAGAGGTGGAATTCCCATAATTCCAACCTCAAAAAAGAATTGATGGATTATCTTGAAAGCCTTTTTGGTGTAGACACATTTAATAAAACCTTGGCCACTGCCGCAGCTAGCCAATATTTAAAATATACATGGGAAACCTATAGGAAGCACTTGAAACAAAAAAATAGGTACGCGCGTCCTCTGATGATTACAGAGAGGGAGTGGAAGGACCTCATTGAGGAAAAAAAAGAGAAGAAATTGACAGATGAAGGGAAAACACCCTTTGGTCCTAGAAGGTAAATTACAATTTCAATTCAATACCTTTAATTTTTTTTAGATCTAAATAAAAGTGTGGTACACATTAACATACTTGAAACTTTTAATGATAGGTTGACTAATAGTTCAAAGGCAACAAAAGAAAGGCTTTCCAAATGTGGCCAACACAAGCTAGGCTAGGGTGGCTACTTGAAGTTGTAGTCACGAATTGTAGGTACCCAAATATCTTATTTGTATTGGCTTCAAAATTTTAGGTAATTGAATCCAATAAAATTAAAAATACATACTCTTATGCAATGCAGGGTGATGAATGTGGTACTGAAACCACGAAGGAAGACCTCCAACTTGGTTACAAGTACGACTATAAAGTTGTAATGGAGCATCGAAAAAGCTTGGGGAAGTTACCGAGAACCACTTTGTAGGATAAGGTAAATCAAATTCAATCCACATTAACCTTTAATTATTAATATAATACAATCATGTTTTATATCATCGATAAATTTAATGTGTTACAACTTTTTTTTAATCAGGGGAGTAACATTGTCAACCAACCCAATAGTAGTATTGGAGAGCAGTGCATTGATAGTTGTTTGCAACTAGAATATGGTTCTCCTGTGTACTCCCATTCCACTGGGGTGCAGCCCCACGATGGTGCTACAACAAAGGCACATGACGGTAATATAGTTGTACTTTAATCATATACTTAATAATTTCATAGTTATACATTTTGTACTTCTAATTGTTTTACTTATACATTTATGATTGTTCTTATAAAGTTTTTGGTTTCAATGGTAGAGAATGTTGTACTTGAGGGTCATACAATTGAAGAGGAGCTTGTGGGGGAAACCATTCCAATGGTGTTGACCAGTGCACTAGGTAAATAATGACATTTCATGTGTTTTTTTTAATATTACTAAACTAGTTCAATGATATTTAAAAATTGGCCATCTAAATTTTATATATTTTTTCTTTTATAGATGATGCATCGTCACATCAACCTCCATTACCCCGTGAGTACCCCGCAAATAGGCGTGCTATGTGTGAGAAGACACAAGAACAATCATATTTTGAAGAGTAGCCAGAGAACGAAGACATTGATATTGATGAAATTCTTAGGAATTTTAGAGCTAAGAAGAGGAGGCTGGATAAAACTAAATGATGATGTACAATATTTTAATAACTATTTATAAAATCTATTTTATATGAAATACTTTTTTGTACTCATGTTGGAAAAAAATGAAATATAGATGGTTAGTTCTTATGTTCAAAGAAAATTGAAATCAAACAACTTTGTAGTTATTTTAGCTTAGCTTTCTTGCATAGCTTTACAATCACATTCTATCAGTTTTGAATATTTTTAATGAATATTTTATAGTATAAAATAGATTGGGTATTGGGGAATTGAGAGTGATGTGAGGGGGGGGGAGGGGCCATAAGATCTTCCACCTCCACGTGGTTGGACCTGTTCAGTAGAGAATAATTTATTGGAGCTATTTAATCTTAGAGAAATCTCCCTCGATCCAAAAGAGCAACAACAAAGTCAATGTTGACTTCGTTGTTACTACTTCAAATCAAGGGAAGTCATTTGATGGAATATTAGACGCACAGCTCCAATAAATTATTCTCAAAACCAAGAGGATCTCATTCAAGTATGTTATGAGACTCTCATAAAAATGCATCTTAGAGTAAATAATGCGCTACAAATATGACTTGTATTGATTTTGTAGATATTTATGGAGGTTGAGTGATTTTGGCAGGTACTTTAAGATATTTCTTCGTCGAGTGAGGGAAGCTTAGGAAAAATAGAGGGTCATACAACTGAAGAGGAGCACACAGGGGAAACCATTCCAATGTTTTCGACTAGTTCATCAGATTAGGTGTGATTGCTCCTTTCATCATAGTTTATATAGCCATCAATTATGGTTATGTTAAATGTTTATGAATTGTTATGTGATTATTAAGCATTTTATGGATGTTTCTTAAAACAATATTATATTTGGCTTGTGAATATACACGAACCTATCTAGGGAAAGTCTTTTATTTATGGATGAAACAAACATTTTAAATCCTCCAAAGGGGTTTGTCTTACACTAAGGATCCCTATTATCGATTTTTTCTTCCCCTATTGAATCTCTTTTAAGGTTTATCTTATGCATGGTGCAATAGATATTTTATCTTTACTATTTAAGGGCATGTATCCTTTAAAGGGTCCACTCCTAAACCCCAATACGACCCTTTATGCCAATTGACTTATTAGAACTACTACCCATTACTTTTTGAAGAATTGGTACAACATATTCCATGGCTAATGCCTCTAAATGTGATGGAGTTCCACCTAGACCCATACTTGATATGTTGTTTGAACCCTATTCACAAACCTTAGAAAAATAAACTTCTTCACATTTTGGTTATATTTCTTGGGAGACTAGCTTGGGATTCTCCAACTCTCGAACTTCCATCTCAGATAGCTTAGCTTCGATTATAGATAACATCTTCAAGTTCTCCCTTTGGGCCAAATCTTCTTAAATGAATATTAATTAAACATAATGGCATGGCTCCCCTTTGAAATGTACTAATAATTTTTTAATGATGTATTTTGACTCCCTAACCCCTGCTTTCTTTCACCACACCTTCATTGCAAAAGGTAAAGAATAATTTGTTGCAATATGACCATATGCATGGCATCAAACACATCTAAAAGGAATTTTGTAGTAGTCCAAAAATTGAGTATGGACAATATGACCTACCACTATCTCCATACTCTTATTTAAGTATTCACCAATGTCAACTTATACTAAAATTATAACCATTGTCTGATAAGTTCTTACCTGTAAGGATTCATCAATGTCGGTCATTCTTCCCAATGAATTTTCTATTTCCTTCAGAACTTTGACATATCACATATCCATGGGAAACCTTGGCAATTTAACCCATATCTACATTCTTTTAGTCACCTATGACCACATATCAAAACACATCGAAAATGGCTTCATTGATAGAAAGGTCGTTCCCAAGAACCATCTCCCCTTCAGGACCCTATTCAAATATTCTTCAGATAGAAACTATAGAGAAATTAAACCTCTTCCTAAAAGGTAAAAAATGGTCGATACCCAAGATTTAGAGACCATATATATTTTATTTTCATTAAAGGAATAGTTTGAGATTTGTAGGCCACAAAATTTTCCAATCAAGGCTTTACCAAAATATTCCATAGTTTTATCTACCATAGGATCCCACCAAATACCATCCTCACTCTTGATTTCATTTACTTCACAGGTTTCTTCACCCTTCTCTCTTTTGGTTCCTCTGATATTTCCATGTAAAGTTTGTCAACCCTCTTCACTCTACTAATGGTTTCAAGATCTAAGCCTACTCTGATAAAATCCAAACCAAGCAAGTAGAGATTTTTCCACGAACTATCACCCCATTTGTTTGAATATTTTTATGAATGGATCACATCAAGAATCACCATGGAATCCTTCCCATATGACCCTTCAAGAATTGGGTGATTGAGAACCTTCTCCACTTTACTCCCTCCAATGTTCATAGTATCAACATGTGTTCCTTCTACTTCATCCATAGTTCCTCCTATAGGTTGATACCATTCCAAAGGATAGCCATAATGTAATTTGTTAGATCCAACATGCAAGATAAGATTCAATAATCTCTTTCCACTTTTGTTGGAAATTCTAATGTTTTCTCCGAACCATTCCCCACAATGTTTCCTATTGAAACATGACCACAATATTCACCTAAACAAGACAAGTGTGAAAGAGTCTTGAGAAATATTGGACACCAATCCATGGGATATTTAGATTAGTCTAGAATTTTTTCGTACCTATCCATTGGACTAGTCTAAACTTGCAGAAACCCTCTCAACTATATATGGAAATACTTTATTCTTGCGATATATATCCATCCACCATTACAATCATGAACAAAGTCAAACTTGCACACAAAAAACATAAAGCTATCGAATGTATATGAGAGTGATATTGTACTACACCTCAACCAGGGTATGTTTTAGGGACAAATTTTCACCAATTAGATATTTTTTGGCCCCTTTTTTTTCAAAAAATAAATTTGTTAACTGGCCATTTTCACTTTAAAAATTCCCTTATTGTTTACACAAAATATTCTTGTATCAATAATATTCGCCAAATTTTACAAGTTTTCATAGTAAATTGTATGTTTTTCATTGAATATTCGCCTACATATCCATTCTTCTAGAATTATAATTTCTAAGCAATTGTTCCATCAAAATCACCACACCAACTACTTAGTCTAGGCAATTTGGCTTCAGGGTGAAACTGTAGTTTCCACTCTCCTTGCCACCTCCATAAAAACCAAAATAATGACTACTTAGGTTTATCACTATGGCTTCAGGGTGAAATTGTAGCAACTGTTTGTCAAAACCAAAATAACAACTAATTAGGTTGAGCATCAGGGCTTTTAAAACATTCATGCTAAGCACTAGATTCCATTTCTTCCACCAAGTTAATGTTCATCCACATGCCTTATGTAGGATTTATTCACACTTGTATAACCTATATATTAAGCTTCCTCTTTTCTACCATGTGATAAACCTACAAAGGACAATAATTTGAATTAGAATCTATAACAAAAAATTAACGTGTTTTATTCTCTCAACACACACATACTGTAACGATCCCGACTGTTACGACACAAAACAACGTACAACAGGTAATTTGTTTTTAAAGCATTAGGACAATAACATCAATAATAAAGTCATAGCGAATCAACTTGAAAATATCATAATGAATGAATTTCATGCGACACATAAATATAAGAAGCATAGCAGATTAGCACAACATGAAGCTTGAAACAATTTTACGAACATTTAATCAGATAAGGAATATAAATGACTATGCTAAGTAACATCATCAAGGCGCAACAGAATAATCCAAGAATTACACAAAACATCATTCAATACCCTGAGTTTTTCATGAACGCAAGAGATAACTAAGTTTAACCATCATTCAAAAATAAACTAAATAACTAAATAACTAAACGTCTAAAACTATCAATCCATACATAAATTCCATTGCGCTTGAAGTCCAAATATTCAACTGTCATACATTATATGAAATCTATAAACGTAAGCACTCTAATCAATCAACCAATCATCGATGCAGGGTAACTTCATTCAATAATTTTATCGCACAAGGGTCTAAGACCTAACCATGAAAACAATTTGAGCGCAAGAAGCCAAACTCTAAATCATCATGAAAAACATATAAATTGGTGCACGCAAGGGAATTTAATTACTAAACCATCATACCGAGACAAAGATAAATCACAATGCAATCAACTTTATTTGTCGTGCAAAAGTAAACAACTCTAAAATAAACATGCATCCACATAAACCATAGCACTCGATTAAAAGTTGACTTTATTTTCGTCGCGCAAAGGAAATCCAATCACATAACTATTCACACATCATCAATATTCAACACATCAATAATCTAATTTATTTATCACAACATAAACTAAGGAGCAAGGGTACTCATCTAAACCTTAATTGGCACAACAACTATGATGCCTAAACAATCATAAGTCACTCATTAATATAGAAGCACCAGAGTGGAGGTGAAGGCTATCCACCATGCAGTAGCCCAATCATTGGGAAGTTGTTGCATGGTGTATTAATTGAAGTATCAGCATGCCCATCCCATGCCTGGATCATGCATGATAAAACTCCGATCCTTCGTATCCCGCATTTTATTTCACGACGCGTTCATAACTCAACAACTCTCATTTCAACATTCAAGATGCGTCCACTCACCTCATTGTGACCTGTCACTCACCGTCACTGAGCATGGGACTCGCTCGTTCATGGATTCCAATCTGGAACAACTTAAATGCTGAATTCATTACCTTAACCTACTACCAATTTCCCACAAATGTCTGATGTTGAGATGGAGACACGATGTATGGCCGGGTTCGTATTTTTAAAAATATTATATATATTATAATGTTGATATCAATAAACTTATATTTATAAAAATTATATATGGTAATTTATTTATTTATTTTAATTAAACGATGAAGAAATGGATTTTTTGGATTTTTTTACCTTGTAAAATTGTTTTTAGTTGGTTAATTATAACATGGTAGGGTAGTTTTATCAAATAAAGGTTAAGAGTATTAGGAAGGAACTTTGGGGTAATTATTTTTTTATAATATTTCAATTTTCTTTTATTGTCTATTTTTTTATGGTACTAGATTTTTTTTATGTAAATCTAAGTATAATAGTGTTTTTAATGTTATCAATATTTTAGAGAGTGGTATTTTCTTGCATCCTTGTTTTAGTCGAGAAATGTTCTTATAACATCATCTTCTCTTAAGCTTTAAGTGACTTTTATTAGAATTTGAAGCAATGCTAGGAGGCATTTTATCCTTCATGTTAGCTATTTTATTCTTGCACATTATGTCCCTATCATAGCCTTATTGTCATTAGGTACAAGCCCAACATCTAAGAAGAGAATGTGATAGAGGTGTTGCTCTTCATTTTAAGAGTATAAACTATAAAGAACTTTTGGATTCCACCACAATTTTCCTCCAAGTTTCTCTAGAAATGTTGCAACCGAAACTTCATAACGATAAAGGATAACTTTAATAAGAGGGATATCAAAGAGGCTTTATTTTTCTACTAAAACTAGAAATCCACTTCTTTATAGTTGTTATCAAGGTTAAAATAGGTGTTCCACCCTCCATTAATTATTTTCTCCATGCTATAGTTCTASTGAAGCTTKTGATGTCAGTGARTTCCAAGATACTTGTATAAATAAACTCCYTCTAAGTTGTCATTGTYATAAGTKAAAWTAGGRTAAATGATTTCKTGGACTYTATTATCATAAYCTTAGTCTTATTAATATTCATTGACATATCGATGGTAAAACATAAATATTTGGGAATTCTTTTGTGTTTTTCAAAATCATAATGGCTTATTGCCAAAAGAACAATATCATTAGTGTAAAGAAGAAGAGCTATATGAACCAAGGTAGTGCCAATTCAACCTATTTCTTCCAAACACACCTCTAACTTATCAACATAAATTCCAAAAAATGTTTTTGGGACAATGGACTATGTTTCTTAACCCATATATTACATTTTTTTTTTAGCAATAACTTTCACGTACAACTCATCATTACAACTCTCAATTCTAAAGGAACCTTTGAATCTTCTGATATGTTTAAAAGGTTTTCTCTAGGCATAGTATTAAAAACTTTCTTAAAGACAAACTAACAACAAAGGAGATCATTTTTGTTATCTAAACATTTCTTTGCAATAATCTTATGAGGAATTAGGTAAACTGAAAGATAAATATATTCCTCACACATCATTGATAACGTGGTTGCGCTATAATGTTCCAACTACTCATACATGTTCACAAACATGGAGGAATTTGTTGAATGCCTTACCATTGATTGTGCATTGGCTGTCATGGAAACCGTGGTCGGGGGATTCAATCATTACGGGAAAGGATGAAATCCTGGGGATGGGAAATGCTTCCTATCTGTCGATAGAGTTGATAAAACATTTAAATGATAATAGGGTTTATTATCTTTACCAAGTAAGAAGAGTTACGGCACATGGCACATTTTGCACCAATTTGCTCACAAGTTTTGACTTGGGATTGGTGGGCGATCTTGCATCAGAATGGGATCATTTTAGACATGGTTTGATTGAAGCGGTCATAGCTCTATCTGATAGTCAGTATGAGTTAAGGTGGACGAGGGGTGATTGCACAGGCATATTAACAACTAAGAATGTTTATAATGCGTTGGTTGCAGAGTTATGGAAGAAAAACAATGGGGGCGTGAGGAGAAAGCTATGGACATGGGATTGCCCACTAAAGATCAAACTTTTTTTGTGGCTTCTCCTTGAAGATAACCTGCTTACCTGGAACAATATCCTCAAGCAAGGATGGCAAGGGCCTGGTCTTTGTCTTCTTTGTAGAGGTAATGAGGAATCGACTTTCCATATTTTTGTCCAATGTCCTTTCACTTACACTATTAGGAGTAAAATTTTAACTCATTAGAAGTTGATCATAGGGTGGTCGGGCTCCACAATGTTGGATTGTTTTGATTATTGGGATCGAAAGAAGATGTTGGCAAGGTTTTTAGTCCAAGCTGATAAATGAGATTGGTGAGTGACTATGGAAGTACTTGTTGCAGACCTCCTTGCTTGGTACAGAGAGAATCAGTTGCCAAGATCATGTGGGAGGAGGAGAGTAACCTTCGTCCCTGTTGTTGTTGAGAAAGAAGAAAGAGTCTCTCGCAAAGCATCATGGTCTAGCTAGGGTGTAGTTCCACAGGTCATAGTTCCAGAGGGAATAGTTGCAAAGGGCGTAGTTCAAGAGGTCATAGTTCCAGAGGCATATTTACAGAGGGTGTAGTTCCATAGGTCATAGTTCCAAAGGGCATAGTTCCAGAGGGCATAGTTCTACAGGACGTAGTTCTAGAGGGAATAGTTCCATAGGTCATAGTTTCGATGGCGTAGCTCTAGAGGTCGTAGTTCCAGAGGTCATAGTTCCAAAAGGGCTTAGTTCTAGAGGGTGTAGTTCCAGAGGTCATAGTTCCAGTGGTGTAGTTCCAGAGATCATAGATCCAGAGGCATAGTTCTAGAGGGAATAGTTCTAGGGGCATAGTTCCAGAGGGCATAGTTCCATGACCTCTGGAATTGACCTATGGAACTACGCCCTTCGGAACTATGACCTCTGGAACTACGCCCTCTGGAACTACACCCTCTGAAACTACGCCTCTGGAACTATGACATGTGGAACTACGCCCTATGGAACTCATAGTTCCAGAGGCGTAGTTACAGAGGGCGTAGTTCCAGAGGGTGTAGTTCCATAGGTCATAGTTCTAGAGGCGTAGTTCCAGAGGTCATAGTTCCCGAGGCATAGTTCTACGGGGAATAGTTCAAGGGACGTAGTTCCACAGGGCGTAGTTCCACAGGTCATAGTTCCAAAGGGCTTAGCTCCAGAGGTCATAGTCCCAGAGGCATAGTTTCAGAGGTCATAGTTCATATGACCTATGGAACTACACCCTTCGAAACTATGGTCATAGTTCATATGACCTATGGAACTACGCCCTTCAGAACTATGACCTCTGGAACTATGCCCTATGGAACTACACCCTCTGGAACTATGACATGTGGAACTACACCCTATGGAACTCATAGTTCTAGACGCGTAGTTATAGAGGGCGTAGTTCCAGAGGTCATAGTTCCCGAGGCATAGTTCTAGGGGGCATAGTTCAAGGGGCGTAGTTCCACAGGTCATAGTTCCAAAGGGGTTAGTTCCAGAGGCGTAGTTTCAGAGTTCATAGTTCCAAAGGGATTAGTTCCAGAGGGCGTAGTTCCAGAGGGTGTAGTTCCAAAGGGCATAGTTCCAGAGGGCATAGTTTCAAAGGTCATAGTTCCATAGGCATAGTTTCAGAGGGCGTAGTTCCTGATGCGTAGTTCCAGAGGGAATAGTTCCAGGGGCATAGTTCCAGAGGGTGTAGTTCCACAGTTCATACTTCCATAGGGCTTAGTTAGAGAGGGCATAGTTCCAGAGGCCTAGTTCCAGAGGGCGTAGTTCTAGCGGGCATAGTTCTTGAGGTCATAGTTCCAAAGGGCTTAGTTCCAGAGAGCGTAGTTCCAGAGGTGTAGTTTCAGAGGTCATAGTTCCAAAGGGATTAGTTTCATAGGGCATAGTTCCAGAGGGCGTAGTTCCAAAGGGCATAGTTCCAGAGGGTGAAGTTTCAGAGGTCATAGTTCTAGAGGCATAGTTCCAGAGGGCGTAGTTCCAGATGCATAGTTCCAGAGGGAATAGTTCCAGGCGCGTAGTTCTAGAGGGCGTAGTTCCACAGGTCATACTTTCATAGGGCTTAGTTCTAGAGGGCATAGTTCCAAAGGCCTAGTTCCAGAGGCATAGTTCCAGAGGTCATAGTTCCAAAGGTATTAGTTCTAGAGGGCATAGTTCTAGAGGGCATAGTTCCATAGGTCATAGTTCCAGAGGGAATAGTTCCAGGGGCGTAGTTCCAGAGGGCGTAGTTCCACGGGTCATACTTCCATAGGGCGTAGTTCCAAAGGGTGTAGTTCTAGAGGTGTAGTTCCAGAGGGCGTAGTTCCAGAGGGAATAGTTACAAGGGTGTAGTTCCAGAGGGCGTAGTTCCAGAGGCGTAGTTCCAGAGGGAATAGTTCCAGGGGTGTAGTTCCAGAGGGCGTAGTTCCACAGGTCATAGTTCCATATGGCATTGTTCCAAAGGGTGTAGTTCTAGAGGCATAGTTCCAGAGGGCCTAGTTCCAGAGGTCATAGTTCCAAAGGGCTTAGTTCCAGAGGGCGTACTTCCAGAGGGCATAGTTCCAAAGGGCATAGTTCCAGAGGTCTTAGTTCCAAAGGGCTTAGTTCCAGAGGGTGTAGTTCCAGAGGCGTAGTTCCAGAGGTCATATTTTCAGAGGCGTAGTTCCAGAGGTGTAGTTCAAGAGGCGTAGTGCTAGAGGTCATAGTTCTAGAAGGTGTAGTTCCAGAGGGCCTAGTTCCAGAGGGCATAGTTCCAGAGGTCATAGCTCCAAAGGGCGTAGTTCTAGAGGGCATAGTTCTAGAGGTCATATTTCTAGAGGCGTAGTTCCAGAGGTGTGGTTCCAGAGGCGTAGTTCTAGAGGGCATAATTCCAGAGAGCGTAGTTCTAGAGGTCATCGTTCCAAAGGCGTAGTTCTAGGGGGAATAGTTCCAGGGGCATAGTTCCAGAGGGCGTAGTTCCAGAGGTCATAGTTCCAGAGGGCTTAGTTCCAGAGGGCATAGTTCCAGGGGCGTAGTTCCAAAGGCCATAGTTCTAGAGGGAATAGTTCCAGGGGCATAGTTCTAGAGGGCGTAGTTCCACAAGTCATAGTTCCATAGGGCATAGTTCTAGAGGCCTAGTTCCAGAGGGCGTAGTTCCAGAGGGTGTAGTTCCAGAGGTCATAGTTCCAAAGGGCTTAGTTCCAGAGGGCGTACTTCCAGAGGGCATACTTCCAAAGGGGGTAGTTCAAGAGGTATTAGTTCCAAAGGGCTTAGTTCCAGAGGGTGCAGTTCCAAAGGCGTAGTTCCAGAGGTCATATTTCCAGAGGCGTAGTTCGAGAGGTGTAGTTCTAGAGGCGTAGTTCTAGAGGGCATATTTCTAGAGGGTGTAGTTCCAGAGGGCATAGGTCCAGAGGTCATAGTTCCAAAGGGCATAGTTCCAGAGGGAATAGTTCTAGAGGTCATATTTCCAGAGGCGTAGTTCCAGAGGTGTAGTTCCAGAGGCGTAGTTCTAGAGGTCATAGTTCCAGAGGGTGTTGTTCCAGAGGTCATCGTTCCAGAGGCGTAGTTCTAGGGGGAATAGTTCTAGGGGTGTAGTTCTAGAGGGCGTAGTTCTAGAGGTCATAGTTCCAGAGGGCTTAGTTCCAGAGGGCATAGCTCCAGGGGCATAGTTCCAGAGGGCGTAGTTCCAGAGGTCATAGTTCCAGAGGGCATAGTTCCAGAGGGCATAGTTAAAGAGGTCTTAGTTCCAAAGGGCTTAGTTCCAGAGGGCGTAGTTCCAGAGGGCATAGTTCCAGAGGTCATAGTTCCAGAGGTGTAGTTCCAGAGGGCATAGTTCCATAGGTCATATTTCCAAAGGCGTGGTTCCAAAGGTGTAGTTCCAGAGGTCATAGTTCCAGAGGCATAGTTCCAGAGGGCGTAGTTCCAGAGGCGTAGTTCCAAGGGCGTAGTTCAAGAGGGCATAGTTCCACAGGTCATAGTTCCATAGGGCTTAGTTCTAGAGGGTGTAGTTCTAGAGGTCATAGTTCCAGAGGCATAGTTCCAGAGGGTGTAGTTCCAGAGGTCATATTTCCAGAGGCGTAGTTCGAGAGCTGTAGTTCCAGAGGCGTAGTTCCAGAGGTCATAGTTCCAGAGGGCATAGTTCCAGAGGGCATAGTTCCATAGGTCATATTTCCAGAGCCGTAGTTCCAGAGGTGTAGTTCCAGAGGTCATAGTTCCAGAGGCGTAGTTCCAGAGGGTGTAGTTCTAGAGGCGTAGTTCCAGAGGCCTAGTTTCAAGGGCGTAGTTCTAGAGGGCATAGTTAGACAGGTCATAGTTCCATAGGGCTTAGTTCCAGAGGGTGTAGTTCCATAGGTCATAGTTCCAGAGGCATAGTTCCATAGGGCGTAGTTCCTTGAGTTCATATTTCCAGAGGTGTAGTTTCAGAGGTGTAGTTCCAGAGGCGTAGTTCCAGAGGTCATAGTTCCAGAGGGTGTAGTTCCAGAGGGCGTAGTTTTAGAGGGCATAGTTCCAGAGGTCATAGTTCCAAAGGGCATAGTTCCAGAGGGCATAGATTCAGAGGTCATATTTCCAGAGGCGTAGTTCCAGAGGTGTAGTTCCAGAGGCGTAGTTCCAGAGGGCATAGTTCCAGAGGGCGTAGTTCCAGAGGTCATCGTTCGAGAGGCATAGTTCTAGGGGGAATAGTTCCAAGGGTGTAGTTCTAGAGGTTATAGTTCCAGAGGGCTTAGTTCCATAGGGCATAGTTCCAGGGGCGTAGTTATAGAGGGAATAGTTCCAGAGGTCATATTTCGAGAGGCATAGTTCCAGAGGTGTAGTTCTAGAGGCGTAGTTCCAGAGGTCATAGTTCCAGAGGGCGTAGTTCCAGAGGGCATAGTTCCATAGGTCATATTTCCAGAGGCATAGTTCCAGAGGTGTAGTTCCAGAGGTCATAGTTCCAGAGGCATAGTTCCAAAGGGCATAGTTCCAGAGGCGTAGTTCCAGAGGCCTAGTTCCAGGGGCGTAGTTCCAGAGGGCATAGTTCCATAGGTCATAGTTCCAAAGGGCGTAGTTCCAGAGGTCATAGTTTTAGAGGGCGTAGTTCCAAAGGTCATATTTCCAGAGGCATAGTTCTAGAGGCATAGTTTGAGAAACATAGTTCTAGAGGCGTAGTTCCAAAGGCATAGTTCCCGAGGGCGTAGTTCCAGAGGTCATAGTTCCCAAGGCATAGTTCTAGGGGGAATAGTTCAAGGGGCATAGTTCCACAGGTCATAGTGCCAAAGGGCTTAGTTCCAGAGGTCATAGTTCTAGAGGCGTAGTTTCAGAGGTCATAGTTCCAAAGGGATTAGTTCCATAGGGTGTAGTTCTAGAGAGCTTAGTTCCAAAGGGCATAGTTCCAGAGGGCATAGTTATAGAGGTCATAGTTCCAGAGGCATAGTTTCAGAGGGCATAGTTCCTGACGCGTAGTTCAAGAGGGAATAGTTCCAGGGGCATAGTTCCAAAGAGCGTAGTTCCACAGGTCATACTTCCATAGGGCTTAGTTACAGAGGTCGTAGTTCCAGAGGCCTAGTTCCAGAGGGCGTAGTTCCAGCGGGCATAGTTCCAGAGGTCATAGTTCCAAAGGGCTTAGTTCCAGAGGGCGTAGTTTCAGAAGTCATAGTTCCAAAGGGATTAGTTCCAGAGGGCATAGTTCTAGAGGGCGTAGTTCCAAAGGGCATAGTTCCAGAGGGCGTAGTTTCAGAGGTCATAGTTCTAGAGGCATAGTTCCAGAGGGCGTAGTTCCAGATGCGTAGTTCCAGAGGGAATAGTTCTAGGGGTGTAGTTCCAGAGGGCGTAGTTCCATAGGTCATACTTCCATAGGGCTTAGTTCCAGAGCGCGTAGTTCCAGAGGCCTAGTTATAGAGGCATAGTTCCAGAGGTCATAGATCCAAAGGGATTAGTTCTAGAGGGCATAGTTCCAGAGGACGTAGTTCCATAGGTCATAGTTACAGAGGCGTAGTTCCATAGGTGTAGTTCCAAAGGGAATAGTTCAAGGGGCGTAGTTCCAGAGGGTGTAGTTCCACAGGTCATAGTTCCATAGGGAATAGTTCCAAAGGGCGTAGTTCTAGAGTTGTAGTTCCAGAGGGCGTAGTTCCAGAGGGAATAGTTCCAGGGGTGTAGTTCCAGAGGGCGTAGTTCCATAGGTGTAGTTCTAGAGGGAATAGTTCCAGGGGCATAGTTCCAAAGGGCGTAGTTCCATAGGTCATAGTTCCATAGGGCATAGTTCCAAAGGGCGTAGTTCTAGAGGCCTAGTTCCAGAGGGCGTAGTTCCAAAGGGCATAGATCCAGAGGTCATAGTTCCAAATTGCTTAGTTCCAGAGGACGTACTTCCAGAGGGCATAGTTCCAGAGGTCTTAGTTCCAAAGGGCTTAGTTCCAGAGGGTTTAGTTCCAGAGGTCATATTTCCAAAGGTGTAGTTCCAGAGGTGTAGTTCCGAAGGCGTAGTTCTAGAGGTCATAGTGCTAGAGGGCGTAGTTCCAGAGGGCGTAGTTCCAGAGGGCATAGTTCCAGAGGTCATAGTTCCAAACGGCGTAGTTCCAGAGGGCATAGTTCCAGAGGTCATATTTCCATAGGCATAGTTCCAGAGGTGTAGTTCCAGAGGGCATAGTTCCAGAGGGCATAGTTCCAGAGGTCATCATTCTAGAGGCGTAGTTATAGGGGGAATAGTTCCAGGGGCATAGTTCCAGAGGGCGTAGTTCCAGAGGGCGTAGTTCCAGAGGTCATAGTTCCAGAGGGCTTAGTTCCAGAGGGCATAGTTCTAAGGGCGTAGTTCCAGAGGGCGTAGTTCCAAAGGTGTAGTTCCAGAGGGAATAGTTCCAGGGGTGTAGTTCTAGAGGGCGTAGTTCCACAGGTCATAGTTCCATAGGGCGTAGTTCCAAAGGGCGTAGTTCTAGAGGCCTAGTTCTAGAGGGCATAGTTCCAAAGGGCGTAGTTCCAGAGGTCATAGTTCCAAAGGGATTAGTTCCAGAGGGTGTACTTCTAGAGGGCATAGTTCCAAATGGCGTATTTTCAGAGGTCTTTGTTCCAAAGGGCTTAGTTCTAGAGGGTGTAGTTCCAGAGGCGTAGTTCCAGAGGTCATATTTCTTGCAGCGTAGTTCTAGAGACATAGTTTCAGAGGGCATAGTTCCAAAGGGCGTAGTTCCAGAGGGCATAGTTCCAGAGGTCATAGTTCCAAACGGCGTAGTTCCAGAGGGCATAGTTCTAGAGGTCATATTTCCAGAGGCGTAGTTCTAGAGGTGTAGTTTCAGAGGTGTAGTTCCAGACGGCATAGTTCCAGAGGGCGTAGTTCCATAGGTCATCGTTCCAGAGGCGTAGTTCTAGGGGGAATAGTTCTAGGGGCGTAGTTCTACTGGGCATAGTTCCAGAGGTTATATTTCCATAGGGCTTAGTTCCAGAGGGAATAGTTCTAGGGACGTAGTTCCAAAGGGCGTAGTTCCAGAGGTCATAGTTCCAGAGGGCTTAGTTCCATAGGGCATAGTTCTAGAGGGCGTAGTTCCAGAGGTCTTAGTTCCGAAGGCCTTAGTTCCAGAGGGCATAGTTCTAGAGGGAATAGTTCCATAGGTCATAGTTCCAGAGGCGTAGTTCTAGAGGGCGTAGTTCCATAGGTCATATTTCTAGAGGCGTAGTTCCAGAGGTGTAGTTCCATAGGTCATAGTTCCAAAGGCATAGTTCCAGAGGGCATAGTTCCAAAGGCGTATTTCCAGAGGCATAGTTCCAGGGGTGTAGTTCCAGAGGGCGTAGTTCCACAGGTCATAGTCCCATAGGGCTTAGTTCCAGAGGGTGTAGTTCCATAGGTCATAGTTCCAGAGGCGTAGTTCCAGAGGGCGTAGTTCCAGAGGTCATATTTCCAGAGGCGTAGTTCCAGAGGTGTAGTTCCAAAGGCGTAGTTCCAGAGGTCATAGTTCCATAGGGTGTAGTTCCAGAGGGTGTAGTTCCAGAGGGAATAGTTCCATAGGTCATATTTCCAGAGGCGTAGTTCTAGAGGTGTAGTTCCAGAGGTCATAGTTTCAGAGGCGTAGTTCAAGAGGGCGTAGTTCCAGAGGCGTAGTTCCAGAGGCCTAGTTCTAGGGGCGTAGTTCCAGAGGGCGTAGTTCCACAGGTCATAGTTGCATAGGGCTTAGTTCCAGAGGGTGTAGTTCCAGAGGTCATAGTTCTAGAGGCATAGTTCCAGAGGGCATAGTTCCAGAGGTCATATTTAAAGAGGTGTAGTTCCATAGGTGTAGTTCTAGAGGTCATAGTTCCAGAGGGCGTAGTTCCATAGAGCGTAGTTTCAGAGGGCATAGTTTCAGAGGTCATAGTTCCAAAGGGAATAGTTCCAGAGGGCATAGTTCCAGAGGTCATATTTCCAGAGGCGTAGTTCCAGAGGTGTAGTTTCAGAGGCGTAGTTCCAAAGGGCATAGCTCCATAGGGCGTAGTTCCAGAGGTCATCGTTCCAAAAGCATAGTTCTAGGTGGAATAGTTCCAGGGGCGTAGTTCCAGAGGTTATTTTTCTAGAGGGCTTAGTTCGAGAGGGCATAGTTCTAGGGCATAGTTCCAGAGGGCATAGTTCCAGAGGTCATAGTTTGAGAGGGCTTAGTTCCAGAGGGCATAGTTCCAGAGGGCATAGTTCCAGAGGTCTTAGTTCCAAAGGGCTTAGTTCCAGAGGGCGTAGTTCCAGAGGGCATAGTTCCAGAGGTCATAGTTTTAGAGGCGTAGTTCTAGAGGGCATAGTTCCATAGGTCATATTTCCAGAGGCGTAGTTCCAAAGGTGTAGTTCCAGAGGTCATAGTTCCAGAGGCGTAGTTCCATGGTCGTAGTTCCAGAGGGCGTAGTTCCACAGGTCATAGTTCCATAGGGCTTAGTTCCAGAGGGTGTAGTTCCATAAGTCATAGTTCCAGAGGCATAGTTCCAGAGGGCGTAGTTCTAGAGGTCATATTTCCAGAGGCGTAGTTCCAGAGGTGTAGTTCCAGAGGCATAGTTCCAGAGGTCATAGTTCCAGAGGGCATAGTTCTAGAGGGCGTAGTTCCAGAGGGCATAGTTCCATAGGTCATATTTCCAGAGGTGTAGTTCCAAAGGTCATAGTTCCATAGGTGTAGTTCTAGAGGGCGTAGTTCCAGAGGCCTAGTTCCAGAGGCCTAGTTCCAAGGGCGTAGTTCCACAGGTCATAGTTCCATAGGGCTTAGTTCCAGAGGGTGTAGTTCCAGAGGTCATAGTTCCAGTGGGTGTAGTTCCAGAGTTCATATTTCCAAAGGCATAGTTCCAGAGGCATAGTTCCAGAGGTGTAGTTCCAGAGGCATAGAACTATGACCTGTGTAGCCATGACCTGTGGAATTACGACCTGTGGAACTACGCCCTATGGAACTATGGCCTGTGGAACTATGCCCTCTGGAACTATGATCTCTGGAACTATGACCTGTGGAACCATGACTTGTGGAACTACACCCTCTGTAACTATGACCTGTAGAACTATGACCTATGGAACTGTGAGCTATGGAACTATGACCTATGGAACTACGCCCTTTGTAACTATGCCCTCTGGAAGTATGACCTCTAGAACTATGACCTGTGGAACTGTGACTTGTGGAACTACGCCCTCTGGAACTATGACCTCTAGAACTATGACCTCTAGAACTACGCCCTCTAGAACTATGACCTGTGGAACTCTGACCTGTGGAACTATGATATGTGAAACTATTCCCTTTAGAACTATGACCTGCAGAACTATGCCCTATGGAACTATGACATGTGGAACTACGCCCTCTGGAACTACACCCTCTAGAACTACGCCCTCTCAAACTATGACCTCTGGAACTATGACCTCTAGAACTACACCCTATGGAACTATGACCTATGGAACTATGCCCTCCATAACTATGACCAGTGGAACTTTGACCAGTGGAAGTATGCCCTCTGGAACTATGACCTGTGGAACTATGACTTGTGGAACTACGCCCTCTGGAACTATGACCTCTAGAACTACGCCCTATAGAACTATGACCTGTGGAACTGTGACCTGTGGAACTGTGACCTGTGGAACTATGACCCATGGAACTACGCCCTCTGGAACTATGACCTGTGGAACTACACCCTATGGAATTGTGAGCTGTGGAACTACACCCTCTAGAACTATGACCTCTAGAACTACGCCCTCTGGAACTATGACCTGTGGAACTATGACTTGTGGAACTACACCCTCTGGAACTATGACCTGTGGAACTACGCCCTCTAGATCTATGAGCTATGGAACTACTCCCTCTTGAACTGTGTCCTCTGGAACTATGACCTGTGGAACTACGCCCTCTGGAACTATGACCTCTGGAACTATGACCTATGGAAGTGTGACTTGTGGAACTATGCCCTCTGTAACTATGACCTCTAGAACTCTGGCCTCTAGAACTACGTCCTGTAGAACTATGACCTGTGGAACTGTGAACTTTGGAACTATGATCTATGGAACTCTGCCCTATGGAACTATGACCTATGGAACTATGCCCTCTGGAACTATGCTCTCTTGAACTATGACCTATGGAACTATGCCCTCTGGAACTATGCCCTATAGAACTATGACCTCTGGAACTATGACCTCTGGAACTATGACCTCTGGAACTGTGACTTATGGAACTACGTCCTCTAGAACTATGACCTCTAGAACTCTAACCTCTAGAACTACACCCTGTAGAACTATGACATGTGGAACTGTGACCTATGTAACTATGACCTATGGAACTACGCCCTCTGGAACTATGACCTGTGGAACTAAGCCCTCTGGAACTATGACCTGTGGAACTACGCCCTCTAGAACTACGCCCTTTGGAACTATGACCTCTGGAACTATGACCTCTAGAACTATGCCCTGTGTAACTATGAACTGTGGAACTGTGACATGTGGAACTATAACCTATGGAACTGCGCCCTCCAGAACTATGACCTATGGAACTACGCCCTCTGGAACTATGACCTGTGGAATTGTGACTTGTGGAACTGTTCCCTCTGGAACTATAACCTCTGGAACTACGCTCTTTAAAACTGTGACCTGTGGAACTACGCCCTCTGGAACTATGACCTGTGGAACTACGCCCTCTGGAATTATGACTTATGGAACTACACCCTCTGTAACTACGCCCTCTGGAACTATGACCTTTGGAACTATTCCCTCTGGAACTACGCCCTCTGGAACTATGACCCCTGGAACTATGCCCTGTGGAACTGTGACTTGTGGAACTATACCCTCTGGAGCTATGCCCTCTGGAACTATGACCGGTGGAACTACACCCTCTAGAACTATGACCTATGGAACTATGTCGTCTGGAACTATGCCCTCTTGAACTATGACCTATGAAACTACGACCTCTGGAACTACGCCGTTTGGGACTATTCCCTCTAGAACTATGACCTGTGGAACTACGCCCTCTAGAACTATGACCTGTGGAACTACGCCCTATGGAACTATGCCCTATGGAACTATGACCTATGGAACTACTCCCTCTAGAACTATGCCCTCTGGAACTATGACCTATGGAACTATGACTTGTGGAATTGTGACTTGTGGAACTATGCCCTCTGGAACTATGACCTCTAGAATTCTGACCTCTAGAACTATGCCCTGCAGAACTATGACTTGTGGAATTGCGACCTATGGAACTATGACTTGTGGAACTATGCCCTCTAGAACTATGACCTGTGGAAATACGCCCTCTGGAACGATGGTTTGAATTGACTTTGTTTTCTCTGAAAGAAACGTCCAAATCTTGTTGAATCAATCCTCAAAATGGCTCTCCACTTGATTCTTTCATGAAGTGATGATACATGTTGTCCCTAGGAATTGTTCTGCAAGCTTTATATCCTCTGAAATCACTACACATCCCACAACGCTCACATCGCACTATATAATTTTTTTGTTATCGCATGATTTAAATGTTGGATGTGATACCCAATTGATGAACATGCGCAAAAATAAAATCTTTGTCGCGAGTACACACATGTTTAAATGTGCGGTAAATAAAATCTATATGCGGTAAATAAAGCTCCATCGAACTCCAACACTAAAATCTCATCTTCTGCATCAACATTGATATTGGATGGATTTGTAACCTTCAATTATCTAAACCAACTCATTCAATTGATGGGTCCTTGGCCATACCTTAAGTTATTATAGTCACATTAAGGTGGTTCTTCGTCCAAGCTCAGTTTTGGCTCCAAGAAAAACTATAAAAATATTTTTCCATCTTCCATTTCAACAAGCTTAAAGATGAGGTGGTTCTTCAATCTTAAAGATGAGGTGGTTCTTCGTCCAAGCTCAATTTTGGCTCCAAGAAAAATTGTAAAAATAGGTTTCCATATTCCATTTCAACAAGCTTTCCATCTTCCATTTCAACAAGCTTAAAGATGTCAGCATTATGCTGCAATAATTTCTCTAAGGATTGTGAATCCCACTTGCTCCAATCCTCTTATTAATAAACAACAATAGGTTTATAATGCCAAAAGTTTCCCTCTATATAACCATTTTATAGGGGGAAATGCTACTAAAATCACTCCTTTACTAAAATCACTCCAAGATCAAAGAGAGAGAGAGTTCTATTTGAGGAGAAAATAACCCCAAATAGCAAACAAGAGAGTCCATGTTTAGATACTCCTCAAGGTGAATTCCTCTTTCAATTTACAGTTTTCCCCGTTAGTGAATACAAATATATCTTTTTCTTCCCTCCCAAATATCTTGTTACGCATATTAATGCATTTTCATCTGGTTTTGAGCTATTCATTTGGAATACTATTCATTTTCTTCCCTCCCAAATAGCTTGTTACACATCTTAATGCATTTTCATTTGGTTTTGACCTATTCATTTGTAGGAAATAGTAGATTGTTTGTCTTATTGTCTTTCATGCAAGACCATTTAA
>ML785831.1:94188-132995 GCA_009831015.1 Picea engelmannii | reverse complement strand
TGTGTGTACAAAACAAGAGGAAATGTTTTTTTTTTAAATACCAACAGGTCGTTGGTCTTCCGACGTCCCTACCGTCACTGATATAGCATGAACATCGGAGATATAGACCCCTCATCATTCGTTTAAAATTCCTCTTCCGACATCATGTGAAATGTCCCTCTCGTCGTTGATATAACATAAACATCAGAGATACATGAAACCCCATAGGTCTTGCAACATCCACTGTGGGTCTGTGATGTCGCATGTCCGATGCAGTGGATGTCTGTTTTGTAACAGCATAAATTTCAAAGATATAGGCCTCCCGTCGGTCTTACGATGTCCCCAGTGGCGTCACAGGTGAGACATTTTGACGTTGTGGTTGCGATGTCCATAGTGGGATTGGATAGTGAAAGTAGAGATGACATGTGTCCTCTAGAATCGTCACACAAGTGAATATATCTGTGATGTTGGTATAACGACGTCATGTGAAATGACGTTTGAGGGGTTCCGATGTTTGTCATTCTCCCGAAAATATAAAGTGTCAATTTCTACAAACACACTGTTGGAAAATGACCCAAATGTACTAGTGAGTGGTGTGTTGTTAAGATAGACCATTGTAATACCCATGTTTCCCCCAGTTTGTAAATATAACTATAACTGGCAAAGAGACTATGGCAGACTAAATATGTGTGGATGCTTGATTTGATGAACCCTTGTATAAAAGGGTTAATGTATGAATTTATGTTATTAATAGAATTTGAATATGTGTTGTACAACTGCTAAAAGAGGGAAAGTTTTCCAAGATAGACCATGGATGCTATGAAAGATATGGTGAGGGGAAACCAAGAATGGTTGATATTACCCTCACTGGATCAATACCTACTAGGTTTAATTTCTCAACAGTCCTCTGACCCAGAAATGAATTACTAGTCAAGCTGGTAGTTGGAAGGCCATCCTCAAGAGTTGATGAGGAGATGGGGAAAGGTACCCATTTGTAATGATTCCAAGCTTGACCAAGAATGGGGATTTAGACCCATGCAACCTTGATGAGGAAATAAAGAAAGGAGGTAATTTGAGGGGGAGAAGAGGGGGATCTGCGAGATAACAAAAAAGAGAAAAACACTCTCCTGAAAAAGAGCATAAAGGATACTTCGACTCTGAAGTTGAAAAGAAATGTTGAGCAGTAAGATCATTTTGGCTGAAAGAATGCATGGGCAGGGTTTGGATACAAGTTGATAAACAAGGTTCATGACTAACTGAGGAGGTATTCATGTATACCTCCTTGATTGAAGCAGAGAAAACCAGTTGCCAAGTTCATGTGGGAGAAGGAGAGTAACCTTCGTCCCTGACTGTTGTGGAGCAAAGAGAAAGAATCTCTCTCAGAGAATCATGGTCTAGCTCGGGGGTGGCCAGTGGTAAATCCAGTAGGAGTGGTTGTGCCTATGGTTGGGAGGAAATGGGCACCCCTTTCAGCAGTTGCTTCACATTTTTCAGTTCTGATAAGTATTTTCATACTCTATGTATTATATTGAATGTGAGGATGAAATGTCTATGTTTATGATTCCGTCTTTCAGTATATGAAAAATTATTATAAAAGCTATGTGATATTTGTACATTTTTATATGGTCTTTCAATATATCTCAGTTTTGTTGCTAGATCGTTAGGGAATGGGAATCCCCAAGAGGGTTGGGGTAGGATCGACTGAAATGTCTACGTCTTGCCAATCCCTTGAAGTTTACCTTAGCAGGAATGTCAAAGTTGAAGATCCGGTGGGAGAAGGGTGTTTTCACTTTATATTATTCATTCATTTGACCGAGGGCTCATTCCCAGGTCATTAAACCATTTTTCTACTAAATGATTAGCATTTAGCCCCTAAAATCTACAAAGTATCTGTGTGACCAGGGCCTAGGAACCTTGTGCTAGCCCGAAAGGAGCTATCCATTTCAGGACTTCGGGACTTGTGACTCCATAATCCTCGAAAGTAGCCAAAGGCCAAAGTCACAAATCAATGAGGACCATCGATCTAGGGATCTAGTATGAATGGCTCTCATTCATTAGATTGAATATAGGAAGGGTGGCGTTAAGCATTCGATGAAGTTCTACTTCGGGAGAACATGAGTAGTCTAGCGTCGAAAATCTCGAAGGCTGGAGTCACGGAGTAAATATGGACCATTGAAAAGGAAGGGACACATGTCCATAGATCAACGATCATCTGAGAGTCTCAGAATTTGACAATGTAGAAACGTGTGGAATTCCCCCGAATCTCTGCGAGCCAGATTAAATCCTGGTCGTAGATGCTAGGTACACATGGTGACAGATCCAATGTGGTCCAGAGGGAAAGGCGAGAGACACACTCACCGAAATCCCAAATTTGAAACTGTCGAAGTAACTTGGACCATCGATCATCGGATCCTTCAGGATCTTTCCGAGCCGTCGATCTAAGGGACCCACCTTTGACCACTAGACTAACCGAGAATGTGTCGTGGAACGACACATGGCCCCTACTCATTTCCCGTCAAGTGTTGACCATTGAACTAGGATCATTGGATGAGGGGGTATGTGGCAAGGGATACTATAGTCCTGAGATTCTGTACTCGAGAGGAAATTGGCCAAGAGTTTACGAAGTATGAACTCACCGAAGTTGTGAATGTCGTAGTAAATCTCAACCGTTGGTCAAAGAGGACACGTGGTGCAAGATTTGAGATTCCAGAGATTTATCTCTTTGGGGGAATTGCATCAAGAGGATTCTTCAAGCACGGAAGCCCAGAGCCGCGAAGTGATGAGAACCATAGATCTATGGATCCATTTGCATACTCATCAATCGTAGGATGGAGGTTGACATGGTTCGTTGACATCATCCCGGGTGACATGGACCTGCAAGGTGACACATGTCACCCAGTTTTGGACGATTCACATACCCATTGTTCCTATTAGAGCATGAAATGTGCCACCCCCTATCGAGGACATGTGTCACCCCTTGACCCTTGTCTCATGTCATTTCATGGTTCGTGCCCGCCTGGAAAACTAGGTTGGTGACATATGCAAGACTCCAGGAGTTTGAGTAACTTCGGGAGTTCAAGGATTTTGGCGCATGTTATAACTTAGGAATGGCCAACACCAAATTGCGAACGTTGATTGTCGAAGGGCCAAGTCCATGTGGCAAGATATCAGGAGTTTGAGAGTTTGGGCATAATGTGATAAAAAAGGAATGTTCAACAGAGATCGTCGAGCATCGAGCGTCGATCATTGAATGGCTAAGGCCATGTGGCAACACGTCAGGACTTCGGGGATTTGGAAAAAGTTGTTTAAGCATAGATTGTCGAAGCCCCTCATTAACCGTAGAATCTCGGTGGAGGACATGGACCGTTGATCTCCTCCACAGTTTGATGATCTAAGAATCTCACAACACTTTTGGAACTCCCGAAGCCCGAAAACTTTCGAAGTGATGAAACTTGTACTAACCTAGGCTCTTAGCTCCTGGTTTTCAGCTCAAGGTCATGAGGAATACCCTGCTAGTTGGCTTAAGCGCACAGTGATATATGCAAGCTTTCGAGAAGCTGATTAGAGGATTTTTGTTTAAGTAAAGGACCGAAAATGAACCATAGAAAGAGAAAATTTGATTCCCCACCCCTAGAAAGGATATTTAGGGGTTGGGTGTGTTACAAATTGGTATCAAATCATGGAAATAACACTTGGCCTGCTTGGGCTCATGCACGAGTCGCATAAAAATATTATTAGAGAAATTGTGGGGTAATACCCTACCTTACCCCCTTCTACTATTGATAGATGTTTTAGAAGTCTACACTATAGGTTTCTAATGTCTCCAAATAAAGAACGGACTTCACCTTGCAATGATATATGTTGTTCATGAAATGGGTAGATTAATAACTAACATAAAATGTTTTATCTGCACTCAAACAGTAAGTGAGCAACAAGAAAACTACAACTTAAAGGATGGTGACACATAAGGAATTGGGAGAGAGCTCCCATAATAGAGAGGAAGAATCTGATAAAAGGAGGGTGGTAGAAACCCCTCCAAATTTGGTCGAAACTGTGAGAAGCCTCATGTAGGAATTATAGAGTTATAAGGCTGACAATGAAAGGTTGATCAAGGAGCAGGAAAAGTAGACTTAAATTAATGCAGTCCTACTACAAATCTTATCATATATACAAAGACAACTCCAACATGGTCCTGCTACAAGTCATGTGGACAAGCATCATACCAAGAAAACTCCAAGTCCACCTGAGCTACAGAAGCATGGTCCTCAAAGTGGCCACACTAGAAGGAACACCTCAAATAAGGTCCAACATGGAGCCAAGAGACATTCAATGGAAGATTCCTATAGTGAGGACACTGACAACTCCAAGGAATATTCTAGTGGTAAAGCTAGTTCCCATTCTCAGACAAGAGGAAAGAAGAGGAAACATTCCAAGAGTCTTGACCCTGAAGAATTCAAGAAATCCAAATTGTTTGTTAGCACTGAGAGTCACCCTTGGACTACTAGAGTATAAGTCCAGTACCCATCAAAATGTAAATGGATTAAAATGGTTTGAATAGGTGGATAATAAAGACTTTGAAGAAAGGAAAAGACAATAGATATCACTGCAGATCAGTAATGGACCATTGGGTTATGGATTCATAAACAATATTCTCATTGAAGGCATTTAAGCTCCCTATCAGACAAAATATTTGTATAATGATGAAGAGAAGAATAAGAGAATAACATAAAGACGAATATTCGCTCAGCAAATATCCTCTCTACAAAGATAATTTAGATGTGTCTAAACAGTAAACAATGATAGATAGCTAAGCTTACAATAGATCCTCTACTGCATCGAGAATCTATCGATCAAAGGAAAATTTAAATCCTTAAAATCAACAATACATTCAAACAAGATGAAGAATAGGACTTATATGTGTTTGAACAATAAACAATGATAAAGAGGAAATCTTACAATAGATCCTCTACTACATTGAGAATCTATCAATCAAAGGAAAATTTTAATCCTTAAAATCAAAAATACGTTCAAACAAGATGAAGAATAGAACAGAGAACATAGAAGACAAATCTGATGAAACAACTCATATGAATATTCAATAACATACAATTTACAACTACATGCCCCTTCATCTTACAAACTTAAATATATAGTCATAAACATTTCTCAAAACCTCCGCTAGTCTTGGGTCGAACCCCCCCCTTTCATTATATCATTCATCAGATGTATTTATAATCAAAACATAAGACAAAAATGAATGACCGGTCTTTCTTCTTGGGTACCTCTTCTCCAGTGTTGTGTGTCTTCTCTTGTCTATCTTGTTCCTTCTGCCAAAAGGAAACTCTGGTCAGTATGAGTCTGCAGGAAAAACATCCCTCTGTGGTACTTCGGGCTGGCAGTTTTCGGTCTCCTCAGCCAGATCCTCCATGCTCCCATTTAACGGGGTAATCGATTGTTCAACCATCGATCCTTATTTCATTAAATGATTTATCCTTAGGATCAAGACAAGGCCTAACACCTAGTTTGTTGCCATGCAATGCTCTCGATTTGGACCCTACATCAACACTTGATTGCGGAAGTTGTCAAGGGTGGTTTGGGTCCACACCGCTTCGACCCTCGCAATCCACCACCAACTCCTAAGGTACCTCTTTCTCTATACCATGGTTTCGATTGTGGGACTGCTCTAGAATTTTAATGTTTGAGCATGTTCTGTCCCCGCAATGAAGTGTGATTGTTTATCTTGTCGCAATCCGCGATCTAGGTAACCCTGCTATTTTAGCGCCGCCACTAAAATTTATTTCTGCCAACTCCAGAATCCTTTTAACCATGTTTAGATATGGAGCCAATTTTGGTGTTTGGGAGCTTTGAATGTTGAGAAAGAATATCTCCTGAAGTACGATCTCCCGAATCTGACATGGTGGCCTGACGTCATGGTGTTGTCACAACTACTAATGGATGAGTGCCATGTGTTGAATTGAAAAACACTTGTGGAGTGGTAGGGCTTGAAGCGATGTGTCATCATGGCATCACTTCGGGACTTCGACTCTTCGAGACTTTGGGATGTTTGGATGGAAATATCCCAAAGTGAATTTCTCCCATTTGATGTGGAAGCCTCTCGTTACTTCAATGCTTCGAGCTTCAAGATATTTTGAATGCGGGCATGAATATCACCCAAAGTGACTTTCTCCCGGTTGACGTGAAAATCTCTCGTTACTTCATCACTTCAAGACTTCATCACTTTGGGACTTCAAGATGTTTGGATGGAAATCTCCCGAAGTGAATTTCTCTCAGTTGACATGGCAACCTCTCATTACTTCGGGACTTTGGGCTTCATGAGCCTTTGGAAACAGGCATGAATATCTCCCGAAGTGACTTTCTCTCAATTGATGTGGCAGTCTCTCATTACTTCGGGACTTCGGCACTTCAAGATGTTTGGATTTAAATCTCCCGAAGTGACTTTCTCCCGGTTGACATGGCGACCTCTCATTACTTTGGGAATTTGGCACTTCGGGGCTTCTGTCTAGTCATTAATCCTTGCACAACTTTGAAACTCTGGATGCACGAGAGCCGCTAATATTAACTGCACATGGGATCTCCACCATTGAAAATTGAACCCGCCCATTAGCTTATATTTCATGCCCGAAATGGACTGCTCTGAATGATGCATTTTTCTCATAGTTCTCCCTTGCACATACAACATACTTGAATGGCCTGACTTTATCAAACAGAAGAGGAAAAACTTATAGGAAGGTATGTAGAAAAGAGAGAGACTCGACAAAGGTGTAGATCTAGGTTTTAGCAATAACTACATATGACCCATGACAACTTTATGTGCTAGCATTTGGCTCCACAAGGGATGGAATGCTCCCTATGAGATACCAAGAACAAGCATCTTCAGTGTCTTATCCTAGAGCTATGGGGTCACTTATTCAAATACTAAAAGAAAAATGAAAACTGAAAATCTTGCACACGTGCTTATTTATATACAAGACCCTACTCTAACAGACCTTTACAATGCTCAGGTGAAGAAAAACTTCCACCATATCCACCCAAACTGTTTGGTAACATAAATCTTCTTTTCATTGCAAATGAGCCATAAAAGGTAAGGGAAATATGACAACAGGATGAAAACATGTTTTGGAACACTGACAATACCTCCAAATGATGATAAGATGATTAATTTTGCAGGATATAATTCTTTTGGAAAGTTCAACTCCATGTTTAACCCCACAGGCTCATAAAATTTATAATAAGGCATGCTAAACTGGTAAAAAGTTAACTCGTTGATTTCATCATTGCTCACATGTTGTTTGATTTTCTCAGCGTGTACAGGTGGATATAGGATTGATGCAGGCTTGCCAATCCTAGGTGATATCTTCTCATTTATAAGTGTTGGGCATGAGATAAGCTACACATTTAGCTCTTCCTTTTCTCCTCCATGGCTCTCCCAACGATCAGATTCATAATTATCATATACAAGAACCACGCTACTAGGTTCCAAAGAAACTATGAAAAAACTCTGCTCTTCATCATCTTCGTTGGGATATTCATCAAAAATTGGTTGTTTGTGGTCAATATTTGAAACAACTTCTTCATCATAAGTAGGGCTTCTAAAGACATATGTTTCAAGAACAGAAATATCCTCTGCACTTTCACCATAAAAGCAACAAACAAAATCTGCCTTCAATTCTAAAAAGCTAGGAAAAATCAGAGAGGAATATTCCCTAGTTTTTTTAACTAACTTATCATTTATCTCAACTTCATCTCTTTCTTCTACTGATGTATACACTTTCTCTTCGACATTGGAATATTCAATAGAGACATGTTGATATTCATGAATATTTAAAACAATGGATACATCTGATATGATGTCAGATGTTTCTATGTTATTTATATCATAATGAATATGATTCAACACCTCTTGATCTTCATGGAAAATGCTTACTTCCACAATAAATGCTTCATCACAAATCTGGTTTTCGTGACTAGCATCATATTTATGAAGCAAAGAAAGCTCATCACAACTTTTTCATAAATATATTCAGCTGAAAAATACTCTTTACAAAACGAATTGAAAGCTACATGAAAACCTATCAAAGAGCTAATGTTTGCAATTGGAAGAGATCGACACCAATCATGAGCAATCCCTTCTAATGAATACTTGAAAATATTAATATGAATATATTCATGCACGATATGAAGTTGATGAATAAAATCATGAAAATCCAACAAATGTTCAGCTGGTACCTCCCACTCTTCTCCTCGAAATTTAGGAAGACTACTTTCCCATTCATCTCTACTAGGCTCTGGATTAGGGAAACCAACTATTTTTGAAAAATTGTAGAAAGCATACATCTGAGATAAAATCTTGTCCATTTAAAACCAATGGAGTTGCCAATAGATTTCCAAAAAATGGAGTTTCCATGGTGAAAGATGAGCAGTTAGAACAATGTGTCCATCTTCAGTTCACCATCTAAAACTGGATCTCTTCATTGTCGTTCTCCCAGGGAAGATATCTTCACTTCCATCCCTGACAACGGTGCCATTAATTTTAGCACTAAGAGTCACCCTCGGACTACTAGAGGATAAGTCCAGTACCCATCAAAATGTAAATGGATTAAAATGGTTTGAATAGGTGGATCAACAAGACTTTGAAGAAAGGAAAAGACAACATATATAAATGAAGATCAGTGATGGACCATTGGGTTATGAAATCATAAACAATCTTCTCATTGAATGAATTTAAGCTCCCTATCAGACAAAATATTTGTATAATGATGAAGAGAATAATACGAGAATAACATAAAGACGAATATTCACTAAGCATAGATCCTCTATGAAAAGATAATTTCGATGTTTCTGAATAGTAAACAATGATAGATAGGAAAGCTTACAATAGATCCTCTACTGCATCGAGAATCTATCAATCAAAGGAAAATTTTAATCCTTAAAATAAAAAATACATTCAAACAAGATGAAGAATAGAACTTAGATGTGTATGAACAGTAAACAATGATAGATAGGCAAGCTTACAACATATCCTCTACTGCATCGAGAATCTATCAATCAAAGGCAAATTTTAATCCTTAAAATGAGCAATACGTTCAAACAAGATGAAGAATATAACATATAACATAGAAGACAAATATGATGAAACAACTCATATGAATCTTCAATAACATACAATTTACAACTACATGCCCCTCTGACTTACAAATTGAACTATACAGTCATAAACATTTCTCAAAACCTCCTCTGGTATTGGGATGAACCCCCCCCTTTCATTATATAATTCATCGGATGTATTTATAATAAAAACATAAAACAAAAATGAATGAAAAGTCTTGCTTCTTGGGCGCCTCTTCTCCAGTGCTGTGTGTCTTCTCTTGTCTGTCTCGTTCCTTCTGTCAGAAGGAAACTCTGGTCAGTATGGGTCTAGAGGAAAAACTGCCCTTTGTGGTACTTCGGGCTGACAGTTTTATGTCTCCTTGGCCTGACCCTCCATGCTCCCATTTAAGGGGGTATTCGATTGTTCAACCACCAGTCCTTCTTTCATTAATTGATTTATCCTTGAGATCAGGATGAATCCTAACACCTAGTTTGTTGCCACGCGTTGCTCTCAAATTGGACCCTACATCAACACGTGATTGCAAAAGTTTTCAAGGGAGGTTTGGGTCCACACTGCTTTGACCCCCGCAATCCACCACCAACTTCCACGTACTTCTTCCAATATACCATGGTTTTGATTCCAGGACCATTCTAGAATTTTAACGTTTGAGCATGTTTTGTCCCCGCAATGAAGTGTGGTCGATGATCTTGTCGCAATCCGCGATCTAGGTAACCCTGCTATTTGGTGCCCCCACTAAAATTTATCCATCTGCCAACTCCAAAATCCTTTTAACCATGTTTAGAGATGGATCCAATTTTGGCGTTTGGGAGCTTTGAATGATGAGAAAGAATATCTCCCATAGGACGGTCTCCCGAATCTGATGTGGTGGCCGGACGTCATGGTACTTTCACAACTATTGATGGATGAGCACCACGTGTTGAATTGAAAAACACATGTGGAGTGGTAGGGCTTGAAGTGACATGTCATCCTGACGTCACTTCAAGACTTCGGATCTTCGGGACTTCGGGATGTTTGGATGGAAATATCCCAAAGTGACTTTCTTCAGGTTGACGTGCCAGCCTCTTGTTACTTTGGTGCTTCAAGATTCGTTATCTTTTGAACACGAGAATGCATATCTCCTTAAGTGAATTTCTCCTTGTTGACGTGGAAGTCTCTCATTACTTCGGCACTTTGACACTTCGACACTTTGGGATGTTTGGATGGAAATCTCCTGAAGTGACTTTCTCCCAGTTGATGTGGAAGCCTCTCGTTACTTTGAGACTTCGGGCTTTGGGATCCTTTGGATGTGGGCATGAATATATACCGAAGTGAATTTCTCCCTGTATACGTGGCAGTCTCTCATTACTTCGGGACTTCAGGATCTTTGGATGGAAATATCTCAAAGTAACTTTCTCCCGGTTGACATGGCAGCCTCTCGTTACTTCAGGACTTCAACACTTTGGGGCTTCTGTCTGTTCGTTAATCCTTGCGCGACTTTGAAACTCTAAATGCACGAAAGTCGCTAATTTGAACTGAACATGGGATCTCCACCATTGAAAATTGAACCCACCTGTTTTCTTGTATTTCAAGCCCGAAATGGACTTCTCTGAATGCTGCATTTTGCTCATAGTTCTCCCCTGTGCATACAACATACTTGACCAACCTGAATTTATCAACTAGAAGAGGAAAAACTTATAGGAAGGTATGCAGAAAAGAGAGAGACTCGACAGAGGTGTAGACCTAGGTTTTAAAAATAACTACATATGACCCATGACAACTTTATGTGCTAACACCACCCACCTTCGATGGAGAGATTAAGAAGGGGGAGGAAGAAAATTTTTGGCTATTCATCTTGAACAAGTACTTCAGAGTCCATTAATACTCTGAAAACTTAAAGGCTCGAATAGCCATTTTCAATCTGAATAGGAAATCTCCCATTTGGTGGGAAGACCTTAGGAATGTGAAAGGAGTCCATGAGAAGGACTTGTCATGGAAACAATTTGATAAATACTTCAAGTAGAAGTACATGTCAGAAAAGTACTTTTATGGGAAGACCAAGGATTTATATGAACTCAAGCTGGGACAACTCACCATAGATGATTATATCAAAAATATTATCGAGCTAATGAGGTATGTTCCCTACACAAAATATGAAAAGGTAAAGATGCAACAATTTATTAGTGGCTTACCTCAATCCTACAAGGACATAATTGAGTTTTATGAGCCAAAGACCTTAGAATATACTATTAGAAAAACAAGGTATTTCTATGAGAAATTCAAGAGTAAGACAGAACCCCGTGAATACTGGAAGAAGAAAAACAATTCACAATTCAAGAAGAAGGGGTTTAAACCCTCGAAATTAAAGAACCCTGGTAAGAGCTGTAGGATAAGCCTTCTTGTTAGAAGTGTGTATCAACAAAATTTTCCATCCCAGAGTGGAAATAAACCATTTAGAGCAGCTCCAAGTAAGACTGGCAACATGAAGAGAGAAACCTTGAAATTTTGGGGTTGTGGAGAGGAGCATCTACTAAGGGATTGTCCGCATAGGCAATAGAACCATGGGAGGGTCTACAACATCCAACAGGCTACCAAAGTCAATGATGTGGCTAGGAGCCTACCACAAATTTATGCAACCTTGGATAATAGACAAACTGACCACTACTTAGGCCATTTTGTTTCTGAGTAAGGAGTGGCAGTTGATCTTGAAAATATTAAATACATCATGGATTGGCCTACCCCAGAGGATGTATCTAATATTAGATCCTTTATGTGCCTAGTAAGATACTATAGGATATTCATAAAAGGATTCTCCAAGATTGGTTGCCCAATCACCTCCCTTAAGAAAAAAGGGGTTAAATTCAGTTGGACATCAGAATGTGAAGAAATATATCAAGAGATGAAATACCTTCTAACCAATGCGCATGTACTAAATATTGCAGATCCAAAAAAAGACTTCCTTGTGTGTACAGATGCCTGGAAGGAAGGTCTCGGAGGAGTCCTTTTGCAAGAAGGACCTGTGATTTACTATGAATCTAGGAAATTGAATGAGCGTGAAGTTTCTTATGTGACCCATGATATGGAATTGGCTTCCATAGTGCATGCTCTAAAAATGTGGAGGCATTACCTCTTAGGTAGAATATTTGTACTTATGACAGACCATAGTGGGTTAAGGTATTTGTTTGACCAACCAAAACTCAATGTGATACAAACTAGGTGGATGGCTCTCCTTAGTGAGTTTGTTTTTGAAATCAAACATATCAAAGGAAAGGAGAATAGATTGGTTGATGTCCTTATTAGAAGTATGAAACTGGTTCACTTGGTAGTTGTAAGCGCTAGTGAATCAAACATCAAAGAGAGGGTCAAAACTGCACAAGAAACATATGTATTTTTCAAGATCGTGAAATCATACCTAAAATAAGATCCCACATGGATGAAGTATGAAGGTTATTAGATGATTAATGATGAACTGTTGACTTACAAGGGAAGATTATACATTCCAAGTTGTGACAACTTGAAGAGGTTGATAATGGATGAACTACACAAAATACCATATATTGGTCATCTTGGTTATCAGAAAATGATCATAGCTAGTGGGAAATTATTCTATTGGCTCAGACTTAAAAGGGACATAGTTGATTACTTGGATAAGTGTCTAGAATGTTGGTAAGTCAAGGCAGAGAACAGAAACCCAACAAGGTTGTTTCATCCCCTTGCAATTCTCGAATGGAAATGGGAAACCATCTGCATGGATTTCATCACAGGATTATCAAAATCAACCAAACATAATGATGCCATCATGGTAGTCGTGGAAAAACTAAGCAAGGATGCTCACTTCATCCATGTCAAGTCAACTTATAGGGCAATAGATATTGCCAACATCTTCATGAAAGAGATATTCAGACTGCATGGCATGCCTAAGGAGATTATATCCAACAGATATACAAATTTTACTTCAAACTTTTGGAAAATTTTGTTTGTTGGCTTTGAAACAAAATTACTCTTTAGTACAACCTATCACCCTCAAAATGATGGAAAGACAGAGAGAGTAAGACAAGTATTAGAAGACATGTTGAGGATTCATGTAATGCATCAACCCAAGAAATGGGAGGACTACCTACCACTAGTAGAATTTGATTACAACAATGGCTATCAAGAGTCATTAAAAATGAGTCCTTTTGAAGCCCTCTATGGATGTCAATGCAACATTCCAATCGACTGGAACAATCCAGTAGACAAAGTTACAATTGGGCTAGATGTGATAAAGGAAATGGAACAACAAATGATTCATATCAGGAAAAATATGAAGATATCCCATGATAGAAAAAATAGCTATGCAGACTTGAAAAGGACTCCTAGATAGTTCAAAGGAAGAGATCATGTATATCTCTGAGTTAGACCCAGGAGAAGCTCCTTGATTATGGGAGCTTGTGCCAAGATGGAACCTCAGTATTGTGGACCCTTTGAAGTTTCGGATAGAGTGGGACAAGTAGCCTATCGTCTAGCACTTCCTCCCATAGTGAAGGAACATAATGTTTTCCATGTTTCTTTATTAAAGAAGTATGTACATGATTCTAATCATATTATTGACCGGTTTGTGATTTAGGTGGAACCTGAGGGAGAGTTCCTGCCAGAACCTCAATGCATAATAGATAGGAAGGAAACCCCACTCAGGAACATAACCATTGCATAGGTCAACGTGCAGTGGAAACACTTTGGCCCAGATGAGGCTACATGGGAATTGGAGGATGCCATGAGACATGCATATCCATTTTTGTTTACTTCTAGGCATACATATCCATTTTTGTTTACTTTTGGACATACAAAGCACATTGGAAGATAGAACATCGAGGACGATGTTCCTTTAAGGGGGAGGGGATTGTAATACCCCTATTTCCCCTAGTTTTTAAATATAACTATAACTGGCCAAGAGACTATGGTAGACTAAATATGTGTGAATGCCTGATTTGATGAACCCTTGTATAAAAGGGTCAATGTATGAATTTTTGTTATTAATATAATTTGAATATGTCACGTTGCACAACTGTTGAAAGGGGGGGAGTTTTTTAAGATAGACCATGGATGCTATGAGAGATATGGTGAGGGAAACCAAGAATGGTTGAGATTTCCCTCACCAAACCAGTACCTATTGGGTTTAATTGCTCAATAGTCCTCTGACCTAGAAATGAATTACCAGTCAGGTTGGTAGTTGGAAGGCCATCCTCAAGAGTTAATGAGGAGATGTAGAAGGGTACCTATCTTTAATATTTCTAGGCCTGAACATGAATAAGGATTTGGACCCACGCAACCTTGATGAGGAAGGAAAGAAAGGAGGCAATTCAGGGGGGGTGAAGGGGGATCTGTGAGATGGAAGAGGAGAGAAAAACACACTCCCGAAAAAAGCAGAAATGATGCCTCGACTTTGAAGTTGAAAATAAATGTTGAGTGGTAAGATCCTTTTGGATGAAAGAAGTCATGGGTAGGGTTTTTATACAATATAATAAACGAGGCTGACGAGTGTCTGAGGAGGTACTCATGCAAGCTTCCTTGCTTGGGGCAGAGAAAACCAGTTGCTGAGTCCCTGTGGAAGAAGGAGAGTAACCTTTGTCCCTGACTGTTGTGGAGCAAAGAGAAAGAATATCTCTCAGAGCATCATGGTATAGCTCGGGGGTGGCCAATGGTAAATCCAGTAGGAGTGGTTGTGCCTATGGTTGGGAGGAAACATGCACCCCTTTAAATAGTTGCATCACATTTTCCTGTTCTGATAATTATTTTCATACTATGTGTATTATATCGAATGTGAGGATTAAATGTGTATGTTTATGATTTAGTATTTCAGTATTTGAACAATTATTAGAAAATCTATGTGATATTTGTACATTGTTATATGGTCTTTCAATCTATCTTAGTTTTGTTGCTATATAGTTAGGGAATGGGAATCTGTAAGAAGGTTGGGGTAGGATCGACTGAAATGTCTACGTCCTGCCAATCCCTTGAAGTTTAGCTTAGCAAGAATGTCAAAGTTCAAGATCGAGTGGGAGAAGGGAATTTTTCCTTTAGATTATTCATTCATATGACCGTGGGCTCATGCCCGGGTACTTAAACCATTTTGTTGTTAAAGGATTATAATTTAGCCCCTAGAATCTCCAAAGTATCCATGTAACCAGGGCCTAGGAACCTTGTGCCATCCCTAAAGGAGCTAGCCATTTTGGGACTTATGAATCCACAATCCTCGAAAGTAGTCGAAGGTCGAAGTCGTAAATCGACGAGGGCCGTCGATCTGGGGATCCATTATGAATCTCTCTCAACTGTTAGATCGAATATAGGAAGGGTGGCCTTAATCACTTTGACGAAGTTCTTCTTCAAGCGAACATGAGTATTCTAGCGTCGAAACTCCCTAACACCAGAGTCACGTAGTAAATATGGACCGTTGAAAGGGAAGGAACACATTTCCATAGATCAACGATCATCTGGGAGTCTGTGCATTCAAAAATGTAGAAACGTGTGGAATTCCCCCGAAGCTCTATGAGTCTAAGTAAATAGTGGTTGTAGATGCTAGGTACACATGGAGACAAATCTAGTGTGGTCCAGAGGGAAAGCCGGGAGACACACTCACCGAACTCTTGAATGTAAAACTATCGAAGTAATGTGGACCATCAATCCTTGGATCCTTTGGGATATTTTCAAGCTGTTGATCTAAGGGACCTAGCTTTGACTACTCGACTAACCGAGAAAGCTTCGTGGAACGACACATGGCCCCTAAGCATTCCCCTTCAAGTGTTGATCGTTGAACTAGGACCGTTGGAAGAGGGGGACGTGGCCAGTGATCCTATAGTCCAAAGATTTTGTACTCTAGAGGAAATAGGCCAAGAGTTTATGAAGTATGAACTTGTCAAAGTTACGAATGCCATAGCAAATCTCAATCATTGGTCGAAGAGGAAACGTGGCGGAAGATTTAAGAGTCCGAAGATTTATCTCTTTGGGGGAATTGCATCAAGAGGATTCGGCAAGCATCGAAGCCTGGAGCTATGAAGTGATGAGAACCATAGACCTATAGATCCACGAGGATACTCATCAATCGTAGGTTGGGGGTTGACGTTGTTCACTGACATCATCCCGAGTGACATGGACCCTCAAAAAAGGTGACACGTGTCACCCAATTTTGGATGATTCACATGCCTATTGTGAATGTTAGAGCATGACACGTTTCACCCCCTATCGAGGACATGTGTCACCCATTGACCCTTGCCGTGTGTCAGTTCCTGGTTTATGCCCACCTGGCCAATGTGGTTGGTGACGTATGCAAGACTCTGAGAGTTTGAGTAACTTTAGGACTTTAGGGTTTTTGGGCCATGTTATAACTTTGGAATGACCAACACCAAACGTCAAATGATGATCACTGAAGGGACAAGGCCACGTGGTGAGATATTGAGAGTTTGGGCATAATGTGATAAAAAAGGAATGTTCGATGGAGATCATCGATCCCCGAATGGCTAAGGACACGTGGAAATATCTCATGACTTCGGGGATTTGGAAAAATGTTTGTACGCGTAGATTACTGAATCCCCTCCTTAACCATAGGATATCGACGAAGGACGTGGACCATTGATCTTTTTCGTGATTCGACGATCTGAGAATCCGACAACACTTTTGGAATTCCTGAATCCTGAAAACATCCAAATTGTCGAAACCTGTACTAACGTAGGATTTTAGCTCCCAGTTTTCAACTCGTGGTCACGAGGAAGACCCCGCTAGTTGGATTAAGTGCAAAATGAGATATGAAATCTTCGGGGAAGATGATTAGAGGGTGTTTTCTTAAGTAAAGGACCAAAAATGAACCAGAGAAAGTAAAAATTTGATTCCTCACCCCTAGAAAGGCTATTTAGGGTTTGGGTGTGTTACAAATTGGTATCATAGCATGGAAACAACCCTTGGACTACTTGGGCTCATGCATGAGTCACATTAAAATATTATTAGAGAATGTATTGGGTAATACCCTACCTTAACCCCTTCTACTATTGATAGATGTTTTGGAAGTCTACACTATAGGTTGCTAATGTCTCCAAATAAAGAACTGACTTCACCTTGCAATGATATATGTTGTTCATGAAATGGGTAGATTAGTAACTAACAGAAAATGTTTTTTCTACACTCAAGCAGTAAGTGAACAATAGGGGAACTATAACTTAAAGGATGGTGACACATAAGGAATTGGGGGAGAACTCCCACAATAGAGAAGAAGAATCTGATGAAAGGATGGTGGTGGAAACCCCTCCAAATTTGGCCGAAACTGTGAGAAGCCTCATGGAAGAATTACAGAGTTATAAGTCTGACAATGAAAGGTTGATCAAGGAGAAGGAAAAACAGACTTAAATTATTTCATTCCTACTACAAATCATATCATATATACAAATGCAATTGCAACTTGGTCCAACTACTAGTCACGTGGACAAGAATCATACCAAGAAAACTCCAAGTACACCTGAGATACAGAATCATGGTCCTGAAAGTGGACACTCCAGGAGGAGCACCTCAAAGAAGGCCCAACATGGAACCAGGAGAGATTCAATGGAATATTCCCTTGATGAGGACACTGACAACTCCAAGGAATCTTCTAGTGGTAAAACTAGTTCCCATTCTCAGACGAGAGGAAAGAAGAGGAAACATTCCAAGAGTCGTTACCCTAAAGAATTCAAGAAAGCCAAACCACCCACCTTCGATGGAGTGATTAAGAAGGGGAAGGAAGCAAACATTTGGCTACTCGGCTTGAAGAAGTACTTCAGAGTCCATCAATACTATGAAAACTTAAAGGCTTAGATAGCCATTTTCAACCTGAATGGGAAAGCTTCCATTTGGTGGGAAGACCTTAGGAATTTGAAAAGATTCCATGAGAAGGACTTGTCATGGAAACAATTTGAGAAATACTTCAAGAAGAAGTACGTGCCAGAAAAGTACTTTGATGGGAATACCAAGGAGTTCTATGAACTCAAGTTGAGACAACTCACCATATATGAGTATATCAACAAATTTCTTGAGTTGATGAGGTATGTTCCCTACATAAAACATGAAAAGGTAAAGATGCAATGATTTATTAGTGGCTTACGTCAGTCCTACTGGGAAAGAATTGAGTTTGATGAGACAAAGACCTTAGAAGATACTATTCGAAAATCAAGGTATTTCTATGAGAAATTCAAGAGTAAGATAGAACCCCGTGAAGAATGGAAGAAGAAAAACACTTCAGAATTCAAGAAGAAGGGGTTTAAACCCTAAAAATTCAAGAACCCTGGTAAGAGCTCTAGGATGAGCCTTCTTTCTAGAAGTGTGTATCAATAAAATTTTCCATCCCAGAGTGGAAATAAACCATTCAAAGTAGCTCAAAGTAAGACTCACAACACGAAGAGAGAAACCTTGAAATGTTGGGGTTGTGGAGAGGAACATCTGTTGAGGGACTGTCTGCATAGGTAAAAAAACCCTGGGAGAGTCTACAACATCCAAGAGGCTACCGTAGTCAATTATGTGGCTAGGAGCCTTCCACAAATTTATGCAGCTTTGGATAATAGACAAGCTGACCACCAAGCTTCAGTGGTGCAGATGGAAGGTATGATTTCCAACCATCCTGTTTCCATTTTAATTGACCCTATTTCTAATTTGAGTTATGTTTCCCCTCAAACTATTGAGAAATGTAAATTGCAACAAGTTAAACATATTAAATCATGGCTGGTACGACTAGCCATTGTAACCAAAAGGAATGTAACAGAGGTCATACCAACATGCCAATTTGTCATGAGTGGGTTTCCCACCCAAGAAAACCTAAGCATACTTTCCCTAGGATATTATGACCTGTTGATTGGCATGGACTGGTTGGATGCCCAAAAAACCAAGTTAGATTGTTAGAGTAAAAATTTGGAGTGTGAAAATGAAGAAGGAATAAAGGTAACCCTACAAGGGATTCAAAATCTTCTCTTAGTGAGACAAATATCAATCCTCCAAGTGAAGAAGTATTGCAGAAAGGGATGTCCCGTGTATGCAATCCAAGTAATAAACTCTGTTGAGAATGAAAAACCATCCTAGAGAACCATCCCATATTGAAAGAATATAAAGATGTATTCCCATAAGAGGTACCGGGCCTACCTCCAAGAAGGCATATTGACTTTTCAATAGAACTTGTACCATGGGCAGTGCTAATGTATAGAACGCCCTATGGGATCAGTACACCAGAGCTAGTTGAGCTCAAATTATAGTTGAAGGAGATGTGGGATAAATGCTACATTCGGCCTAGTGTGTCTCCATGGGGAGCACCAACCTTGTTTGTGAAAAAGAAATATGGCACACTTAGACTGTGCATAGATTATAGACAACTCAATAATATGACCATCAAGAATAAGTATCCATTTCCAAGGATTGATGACTTGTTTGACCAATTAAGGGGTGCTACAATATTCTCCAATATTGAGTTGAGGTCTGGATACCATCAAGTCTGAATTAAATATGAATATATCCACAATACAACCTTTAGGACAAGATATTGTCACTATGAATTCGTGGTGGTGCAATTTGGTCTTACCAATGCACCATACAATTTTATGTGCTTAATGAATAATGTATTCAGAAAGTTCTTGGATAGGTTTGTATTGGTTTTCATTAATGATATCCTAATCTATTCCAAGAATAGAGAAGAGCATGAAGAACACCTTAAGATAGTACTCCAAGTTCTAAGAGAACATCAACTCTATGTTAAGCTCAGTGAGTGTGACTTTTTCCAAAAACAAGTCCACTACTTAGGCCATGTTATTTATGAGGAAGGAGTGGCAGTTGATAATGATAAGATTAAATCCAACATTTATTGGCCGACCCCAAAGGATGTATCTGATATCATATCCTTTATGTGCCTAGAGGGATACTATAGGAGATTCATAAAAGGATTCTCCAAGATTGGTTGCCCAATCACCTCCCTTAAAAAAAAAGGGGGTTAAATTCATTTGAAAATCAGAATGTGAAGAAAGATATCAAGATCTTAAATACATTCTAACCAATGCACCTCTACTAAATATTGCAGATCCAAACAAAGACTTCCTTGTGTGTATAGATGCCTACAAGGAAGGGCTCAGAGGAGTCCTTATGCAAGAAGGACACGTAATTTGCTACGAATATAGGAAATTGAATGACCACGAGGTCAATTATGTGACACATGATATGGAATTGGCTACCATAGTGCATTCTCTAAAAATGTGGAGGCATTACCTCTTAGGTAGAATATTTGTGCTTATGGCAGACGATAGTGGGTTAAGGTATTTGTTTGACTAACCAAAACTCAATGTGAGACAAGCTAGGTGGATGGCTCTCCTTAGTGAGTTTGATTTTGAAATAAAAAATATCAAAGGACAGGAGAATAGGGTGGTTGATGCCCTTAGTAGAAGTATGAAAGTGGTTAACTTGGAAGTTGTAAGTGCCAGTGAATCAGACATCAAAGAGAGTGTCAAAACTAGACAAGAAACATATGCATTTTTCAAGACTGTGACATCATACCTAAAACAAGATCCCACAGGGATGAAGTATGAAGGTTATCATATGCTTAATGATGACCTGATGACTTACAAGAGTATATTATACATTCCAAGTTGTGATGAATATAAGAGGTTCATAATGGATGAACTACACAAAATACCATATACTGGTCATCCTAGTTATCAGAAAATGATCACATCCACTAGGAAATTATTCTATTGGCCCAGACTGAAAAGGGACATAACTGATTACTTGGATAAGTGTCTAGAATGTCAACAAGTCAAGGAAGAGCACCGACACCTAACAGGGTTTTTTCATCCCCTACCGATTCTTGAATGGAAATGGGAAACCATCTCCATGGATTTCATCACAGGATTACCAAGATCAACCAAACAGAACGATGACATCATGGTAGTTGTGGAAAAACTAAGCAAGGATGCTCACTTCATACCTTTCAAGTCAACTTGCAAGGCAATAGATATTTCCAACATCTTCATGAAAGAGATATTCAGACTGCATGGCATTACTAAGGAGATTATATCCGATAGAGATACAAAGTTTACTTCAAACTTTTGGAAATATTTGTTTGTTGGTTTTAAAACAAAAATACTCTTTAGTACATCCTATTACCCTCAAATTGATGGGAAGACAAAGAGGGTAAACCAAGTATTATAAGACATGCCGAGGATGGATGTAATGCATCAACCGAAGAAATGGGAGGACTACCTACCACTAGTAGAATTTTCTTACAATAATGGCTATCAAGAGTCACTAAAAATGATTCCTTTTGAAGCCCTTTATGGAAGGCAATGCAACATTCCAATCAGATGGAACAATCTAGTAGACAGAGTTACAATCAGGCCAGATATGCTAAAGGAAATGGAAAAGAAAGTGATTCATATTCAGAAAAAATCTAAAGATAGCCCAGGATAGACAAAAGAGCTATGTAGACCTGAAAAGGAATCCTAGAGAGTTCAAAGCAGGAGATCATGTATAATGTATATATCCTCCGAGTTAGACCCATGAGAATCTCCTTGAGGACGGGAGCTTGTGCCAAGCTGACACATTGGTACTGTGGACCCTTTGAATTTTTGGATAGAGTGGGACCAATAGCCTTCCGTCTAGCACTTCCTCCCATATTGAAGGCACATAATGTTTTCCATGTTTCTTTATTTAAGAAGTATGCACATGATTCTAATCATATTATTGACTAGTTTGTGATTCAGGTGGAACCTGAGGGAGAGTTCCTACCAGAAACTCAATGCATAATAGATAGGAAGGAAACCCCACTCAAGAACATAACCATTGCGCAGGTCAAGGTGCAATGGAAACACTTTCACCCAGATGAGGTTATATGGGAATTGGAGGATGCCATGAGACATACATATCCATTTTTGTTTACTTCTGGACATACAAAGCACATCGACAGATAGAACATCGAGGATGATGTTCCTTTAAGGGGAAGGGGATTTTAATACCCATGTTTCCCCCAGTTTATAAATATAACTTTAACTGGCCAAGAGACTATGGTAGACTAAATATGTGTGAATTCATGATTTGATGAACCCTTGTATAAAAGGGTCAATGTATGAATTTTTTTTATTAATAGAATTTTAATATGTGTTGCACAACTACTGAAAGTGGGGAAGTTTTCCAAGATAGAACATGATATCTATGAGGGAGATGGTGAAGGGAAACCAAGAATGGTTGAGATGACTCTCACCATACCCCAGTACCTATTGGGTTTAATTGCTCAATAGTCCTCTAACACATAAATGAATTACGAGTGAGGTTGGTAGTTGGAAGGCCATCCTCAAGGCAAGGTAGCCATCTATAAGGCTTCCAGGCCTGACCATGAATGGGGATTCAAACCCCTGAAACCTTGCTGAGGAAGGGGGGTGGGGGGGGCTAGAGGGGGATTTGCGAGATATCAGAGGAGAGAAAAAAAATCTTTTGAAAAGAGCATAAAGGATACTTCGACTCTGAAGTTGAAAAGAAATGATGAGCAGTAAGCTCGTTTTGGATTAAAGAATCCATGGGCAGGGTTTGGATATAAGTTGATAAACAAGGCTGCCGAGTGACTGAGGAGGTACTCATGCAAACCTCCTTTCTTAGAGCAGCGAAAACCAGTTTCCAAGTTCCTATGGGAGAAGGAGAGTAACCTTTGTCCTTGACTGTTGTGGAGAAAAGAGAAAGAATATTTCTCAGAGCATCATGGTCTAGCTCGGGGGTGGCCAGTGGTAAATCGATTAGGAGTGGTTTTTCCTATGGTTGGGAGGAAACAGACACCCCTTTCAACAATTTCTTCACATTTTCTAGTTCTAATAAGTATTTTCATAGTCTATGTATTATATTGAATGTGAGGATGAAATGTCTGTGTTTATGATTCAGTCTTTCAATATTTGAAAAGTTATTAGAAAATCTATGTGATATTTGTACATTGTTATATGGTCTTTCAATCTATCTTAGTTTTAGTGCTAGATATTTAGGGAATGGGAATCCACAGGAGGGTCAAGGTAGGATCGACTGAAATGTCTATGTCCTGCCAATCCCTTGAATTTTAGCTTAGAAGGAATTTCAAAGTTCAAGATCGAGTGGGAGAAGAGCATTTTTCCTTTAGATTATTCATTCATCTGACTGAGGGCTCATGCCTAGGTCATTAAACCCTTTTGATGCTAAAGGATTAACATTTATCCCCTAGAATCTCCAAAGTATCCATGTGACCAAGGCGTATGAACTCTGTGCCAACCCAAAAGGAGCTATCCATTTTGGGACTTTGGGACTTGTGACTCCACAATCCTCGAAAGTAGCTGAAGGCTGAAGTCACGAATCAATGAGGGATGTCAATCTGGGGATCAAGTATGGATCTCTCTCAACCATTAGATCGAATATAGGAAGGGTGGAGTTAAGTGCTTCAACGAAGTTCTTCTTCGGGAGAACAGGAATAGTCTAGCATTGAAACTCCCGAACGCTGGAGGCGCGTAGTAAATCTGAACCGTTGAAATGGAAGGGACACATGTGCACAGATCAACGATCATATGGGAGTCTGGGAATTTGGCAATGTAGAACCACCCGAACTTCCCCTGAAACTTTGCGAGCTAGAGTAAATCCTGGCCATAAACACTATGTACACGTGGTGACAGATCCGGCGTGGTTTGTAGGGAAAGTCGGGAGACACACTCACCGAACTCCCGAATTTCGAACTACCGAATTAACTTGGACCATTGATCCTCATATCCTTAAGGATATTTTCGAGTCGTCAATCTAAGGGACCCAGCTTTGACTACTCGACTAACAGAGAGCACGTTGTGGAGCGACACGTGGTCCCTACACGTTCCTCGTCAAGTGTTCACCATTGAAATAGGACCGTTGGATGAGGGGGTACATGGCAAGAGATCCCATAATCTGGAGATTCCGTACTCTAGAGGAAACAAACCAAGAGTTTACAAAGTATGAACTCGCCGAAGTTGTGAACGCCAGAGTAAATATCGACTATTCGTCAAAGAGTACACGTGGCGCAAGATCAGAGAGTCCGGAGATTTATATCTTCGGGGAAATTGCATCAAGAGGATTCGACAAGCATCGAATCCTAGAACCACAAAGTGATGAGAACCGTAGATCTATGGAATCATGTGGATACTCATCAACCATAGGATGGTGGTTGACATGGTTCTCTGACGTAATTTCGGGTGACATGGACCGACAACCAAGGCGACACGTGTCACCAAATTTTGAATGATTCACATACCCATTGTTCCTATTATAGCATGACACATGTCACCCCTTGACCCTTGCCATGTGCGATTTCTTGGTTCATGCCCGCCTGGCCAACGTGGCTAGTGAAGTATGGAAGACTCTGGAAGTTTGGGTAACTTCGGGAGTTAGGGGATTTTGGGGCATGTTATAACTTAGGAATGACTAACACTAAATGCCAAACATTAATCGCCGAAGGGCCAAGGCCACGTGGCGAGTTAACAGGACTTTGAGAGTTTGGGCATAATTTGATAAAAAAGGAATGTTCGATGAATATTGTCGATTGTTGAATGACTAAGGCCATGTGGCAAGACCTCGAGACTTCGGGGATTTGGAAAAAAGGTGTGTACATGTAGATTACCGAAGCCCCTCCTTAACCATAGGATCTTGACAGAGGAAATGGACCGTTGATCTCCTTTGTGGTTCGACGATATGAGAATCTGACAACACTTTGGAACTCTCGAAGCCTAGAAACTTCTGAAGTGTAGAAACATGTACTAGCGGAGGCTTTTAGCTCCCGATTTTTAGCCTAAGGTCACAAGGAAGACCCCACTAGTTGGCTTAAGCACACAATGAGATATGCAAGCTTCGAGGAAGCTGATCAGAGGGTTTTTTTCTTAAGTAAAGGACCAAAAATGAACTAGATAAAGAGAAAATTTGATGCCCCACCCCTAGAAAGGCTATTTAGAGGTTGGGTGTATTACAACCATGCTACAAATCTATTGGAGAATTAGTTGTGGAGAGTTACTATGTTCTTTTTGGAAGTAGTGGGGTGGGGGGAATTAACTCGTTGGTGTGGGATACATAAGATGGATTGAGGATAAGTAATTGGGAAATTTATCTAAGGAATTGTATATATATGGTATGTGTATGTAGTAGGAAGGTTTGAAAACATAGTAATGGGAATAAGGGTAGTGTACTGAGAGGCTTACAGGATAGGTGTAGAGAGGATGGACTTGAATGAGCACTAATAAAAATTGACTCTAAGGTATGTGGCGGTGGTGTAGTAGTGGGAGGAAGAATAGATAAGGAGAGGTATTTATGCTAGTTGAGTCAGTGAACTACACTAGGGAAAGAAAGAGGGAAAATAGTAATGGTTAATTTATATTCTTTATCATATTTGCAGAGAGTATAGGTATTACAATGAGTGTCATAGGGAGCCCTACATTGTTTTTGGAATGAAATGCCTAATAGTATATTAGAATAATCAAGTGGAGAAACATTGCAATCAACGATGATCTGGAAGGGGCCAATGGAAAACATTAATACACTATACTTAATAATTAGTAGACAAGAGCCATGTTGTTGTACATAGACAAGATGATAGAGAGAGGGATGGGGAGTTTTGGGAAGCTATAGACACTGGAAAAAGTTGTGGGATATGAGGTTATTTTGGTTATCATTATCAAGTATGATAGTGGATAACTAGTCTTTAATCTAGTAATTGTGAGTGAAAAGGAAGTCGGTAGAATGAATTGTATTGTCTTGAGTGAGAAGAAGAAGAGATGGGTTTTCTATGCTAAGGTTTGGTATGGTAACAATTTTTTGATGTGATGGAGGGGAGGGATCTATGGAAGGGTCTTCATATTCATAGTTAAACTAATTGATAAGAAATGATTTGGATGCAAATTAAGATGTTAAGACATGCCAATCTGCTGCAGAATGCATGTGGTTTTGATGGAAGTCACACCAATGGCTTGGGGTATCCAATGAAGGGCTAGTGAATTTATGATTTGGAGTTTGAGAGGGAGAAGGCCCCAAGATAGTAGGATGGTTATAAGGATTATGGATGGAAATAGGGTTAGGGTTTCAAGAGTGTTAGAAATTAGGGTACCCTTGTACTTTTATTTCAATAACCAAGGCATGTATAAAATCTTTGTGAAGGGAGCTACTTTAAAAAATGGAAACTTCAAAACAAAAGACTTCCAATAATTTAGAATTAAATTTTAGAATAAGTACCTCATCTAGGTATGGAATCTAGAGCTACAAGGGTAGTCACATGAACACTTCAATGTATTGTTATAATGTTTAACTAGATACTTGACAAAGTTGTAACCACCTGTAGATGAGATTTTCTTGATAGCTCGATGGAGTAAAATGATTCCTAATAGCATAAAAAAATGTGTTCCATCTAGTGATGGCCTTTATAAAAGATTTGGAAGTAGCATCCTCATTTATCTCAATGTAGAATTCTCATGTTGGAGATTGAGATTACCACCAAATCTAAGTGATTTGTTCTAGATGGATGTGGGTGAGTAGTAATCATTGAGCCTTCATTATATTAGGGCACATCTAGAAGTAGGTTATGAGGCTACAAATATAGGAATATAAGGATTCTCCATTTAATTTTCCTTGAAATTTTGTTAAAGTATTTCTAGTATCTAGTTGGAATATTAATGGCTATGGTTTTCAAATTAGGGGTTCTTATAAGAGTTTCATGAGGTATGAATACAATGGGTTTTGAGATGATTTAGACTCATCAAAGGAGGATTTTGTATGGGGAGACATGAGTAAGATTAGAGTATCTTTTCAATTTAAGAGGAGGATACATTACAAACCATAACTCCTGCATAACCTTAGTGCATTAGTTGTGGAGGAGTGCTAGACTAGGGTGCTCTAATAAAAGAGAAACCCCACCTTAGAATGAAATGATCTAGCAAGTGGTGTTGATTTCAAAAGAATAAGAATTGGAAAATATTGAATAGTTGACATGTAAAAATGCCAAGGGAGATATGGTAGGGAGGGTTGAGCTCAAAGAACCAAACCCACGAAGGAGGCCAAAAATCCCTTTCATATATTCACCCCATCGGAAATGCAGCAGAAGATTGATTTGCTTGTGAATGAGGCTTGATAACGACACTCACATAATCCCAAGTGCATATTAAGCAAGAATTTTATGACTTGGTTCCTAATATAGGTTTTTCTAGATCTAGAGATACTAAAGTTTTTAGAGCCATGGATTTTTATTGGATGGCAAAAACTCTCATTGCTTTATCAATGAAGGACACACAAGTCAAGCAAGTCAAGAAAGATGAATCTTTGGATAGGCTCAAAAGACTAGAAGCCAAATTCACTGTTTTATGTAGAGTGACATTTGGAATCAGCTTCAAAGTCATTGATTGGGACCCTGACAACGAGAATGACATTGTCGAGGTAACAGGCACCTCAGGTTCCCAAGGCACCAACTCCAACCCAATCGTTCTCGAAGAAAATATGGATATTGACACTAAAGGCAAGGCCAAGGCACATGATATATCCAATGATGTTGGCCTAATCAAGCCACCTCCCAATTAACCTTAATGACGCTATTGTTTTTAGGTTTTTTTGTTGTTGTTGTTGTATTTTTGTCTTTTCATTATAGAAACGATGTGTACATGGTGTTTAGACATTTACATACTCATATGTACTCTCCTAGAATGTGTAAGACTTGGTTTCCATTTTGTGTAAGACTTGGTTTCCATTGTGATAGGCATGTGATAGTCTTAAATATAAAAGTTTTTGTAAAATATTAATACATGAATAAACTAGATTAAAAAAAGAAAACTAAAGATTTAACTTTAAAAAGAAACTTAATAAGATTTAAGTAAAATAAACAATTTTAATGCACTAACTACATAGTTTATTTTAAAAAATGCAATGGATGTAACGTACTTTTTTCTCTTTATAAGATTAAAAAAAAGAAAACTAAAGATTTAACTTTAAAAAGCAACCTCATAAGATTTAAGTAAAATAAACAATTTTGATGCACTAACTACATAGTTTATTTTTTAAAATGCAATGGATGTAACGTACTTTTTTCTCTCTCTAAGTTTTTTTCTTTTATATAATTAATTAAATAATTAATTAAGAAATTAAAAACACTAATTCCGACATACGCATCTAAGGCGAATTTTTATCGAATATTCCAAAGGATCGCTTGATGCCTCTGACAATTCTGTGTGGCGTCCTCGAGCTTTGGAGCTCTATGTGTTCACCTTTTATGAGATCAGCCTTCAAACCCTGATGCCTGAAATCGTGGCTGTGGCTGTAGCTGTAGCTGTGGAGGAAGCTTATGTTGAAAGATTCCCAAATCGAAGGCTTTCTTTCAGAGGACATTTTTTGAGATGAATCCTGTCATCTATTGGATTCATTTGTGAAGTTATATTGCTATTTTTTGTTTGTTGAAGTTGAAGCGTTCAAAGTTGAGAGAGATTAATGAATATGCACGTGTAAGTTGCGATGATTCGATTGTAGCTAATTTCAATCTAAAGAAAAATCCAGGCTGGTGAGACTTGGTAAAGACCTTCCACCGCAAAATGGGATCAGAAATTGACATTAAACTGAGGGATTTGGAGATTTTTACTTCCAATTTTCTGGGTTTCGATGGGACTGGTGAAATAGGGAAAAACCAACGCAAAAATCAAGACATTCGGGATCAATATCAGCCATCAAAAGCTTCCATGGAAGCGCTCATGTGCCTGCCATCCCAAGGTATGTTTCGAGCACTTATCTTACATATGCTTTTGCTCGTTACTGTGAGAAATGGGTATGATTTCAAGTTCAACTTATGCTGCACTTCTTCCCAGGCCGAGTTTGACAACATATTTTTTTTTGAAGCATTCGGAACGCAGCTTACAATATGCATATATTGAGAAAAAAAATAGTACAAAAGAAAAGCCTGTTCTTCTTGTTCAAAATCTCTGAACGTTTGCTCTTAGAAAAGCTTATATATTGTAATGACTAATGCGTGAGAACTGAGAATCTGTCTATGTACTATGGTTTTTTCATTAGTCTGGCGTTGCAGACATACTACTACATGTCACTGCATATTTAAGTTGCATAATCATCTATATTGCTGGTCAAACTTGCAGTCACTTGAAACAAAATCCCAAAATCCCGAGATCTCATATAAAATACAAGGTTTTGGAAATAGGTACTTCTTTATGCTCATCGATATCATCGCCCCCCTTCAGCTTTGCAGAGTTCTGCTTCAACCAGCCAAACCTTTACTTTTTGTTTTTTAAAGCTGGTTTTGGATCAAGGTTTTAACAATTATTTGTGTCTAAAAATAGAGATCTGGGAAGCATATATATTGCACATCATGTTTTGTTTTGATGGTTGTTTTACATTATCGCAATAGCTTGTATTTCTTTTGAGTAGTTTTGGATATTAAAAAAAAAGTTTATTCATTGAATCTATGATATAATAGCTTTGAATATTTCTAATTTGTATTGAATCATAATAAAGAGATCACAAATTCAAAAATGCTTCCTATAATCTAGGTTATTTCAACTTTCTTGAAAATATAGCATAGAAACCTTTTAGTATATGTGCTAAGTGTGCAACGAATGATACTTATCTTACATGCTATTAATAAATTCGAGAATAGAAAAATAAATGCCCACATATTCCTGCTAGATGGTTTCTAATGAATGGAGCTTCAGAACTAGCATTTTCCATTTTGCAATTTCTTTGAGTTTGTTGAATAGTGTTTTCATCTTTTCCATATATGATTCGAATCGATTCAGATTCGACAAGAACAATTAGCTATTGGCACAAGATTTTAAGATGATCACAACAAACAATGTTTAAGGATATGAACGAAAAAGGAGATCGACTTGTTGGTGTGAAGAGCCCCATGCCCTCACGATTGTTGTCCATTATGTATGTAATATATCTAAATTCAGGGAGTATATTGTTGTACAAAAAGAAATAACGAGACTTTCGTGAGACCTTTTCCACATGGTAGAAAAGACAAATAAACGAAGGAAAGAAGGAGAAACATACTAGGGAGAAGTTGAAGTGTTGGGGATACCTGACCTTCCAGCTATCCCCCCAGTCGACTCAACATTCCATATTATGTTTCCCCACAATGAGAGAGGGGTTCTTTGGCTGTGAATGAGGTAAAGAGGATGCCCAGATGTCACCGAGGAGCATAGAGACGAACTAGAGAGCCTGTAACTTGCCCATTGATGAATGGATAAGAGCCTGGTCAAAGCCAAAAGAATGTTGGTTTTTCCTTTTGGGTTTATAGGGTAAATTTTGAGTTTTTGTGTGGTGAATTTTTTGTGTGTTTGCATTGTTCACGAATGGTTAATGTGTGCATTGTAACTTAATGGTTCTATGTGTATGAATTAACAAATAATACTTCGTGCCAATTTTTGTCTCAGATAATTTTATATTAATATGGTTCTCATGGGACATTAAACAGATTAACCATTCTTTAACCACACGCATATGTTGATTTAGAGATTAGAAATCAACGACCCTCCTTCCATAGTCGTTTCTATTCATTTGGGGGTTTCTAATTTCGTTTTTGAGTCATTGGGCACGTTATCGACTTTGTTGGTTGTTTTACCATTGTCCACAAATCATATATGACATGTGGATCGAAGTTTGGGATGTTGGGGTGTTTATTAGCTGCCCATGGACCATATACATGTTTTTTCCCACTTGTTGACCAACAATTTCACCCCATACATTTTTCTTTGTCGTTCAATGTCGAAATTGACTTCCCAACGTTTTTGACACACTGTGAGTTGCCAAAATCACCCTTGGATGTTTTATGTTCTTTCTGGGTCGTCGAAATCACGCTTTATACGTTTTTACACGTCGTTGGTCATCAAATTCGCCCTGCATATTTTCCTTTCAGCTGTTGGTTATTAAATTCGACTTTCCCAAGTTTTCCCTTCACGTTTAGGCACTAAATCCACCTATTATTTATTAACTTTCACGACAATTTAACCCATTTTTGACCGAGTTCTTTCTTGGTCGAATCACTTTCCTCATTCAACTCACAATCCTTCCTAGTTGACCCAATCCGCCCACGTTTCAACCAAAGTCTTTTTTTGGTTGATTTGGCTTCTTGGTCGACTCGACTTTAGTCTAATCCGACTTGGGTAAGTCAAACTTGGTTAAATCTGATTTGGTTAAATTCGACTTGGTCGACTCGACTCTTGGTCAGCTTGAATTTGGCTTATTTACTTTGCCTCCAACCCAACTTGCATCTTTTTGACTCATTTGTTTCCAACTCAACTTGTGGGTTGATTGGTCGAGAATTTCCCGTCATCCAAAAAGCTAAGGTTATAATTGTTTTATAGAGAATTCTATGTTGGTGAGATGGATAGGCTATAAGCTTCCAGTTTATGGATTAGATGGTATCAAAGTAGAAGTTCGAATGTATTTACTGAGACCTATATGGTAAGTATCTATAGTGATTACAAAAGAAAGGGACAAGGGTTTTTGTTAGGGATAGAGAGAAGTAGAGCATCAAGAATGTCAAGGAACATTGTGAAGGAGAAGAGGAAGAAGATCCCGAGGTTAGGTTGGATCGCTTTGAGTAGAGTCTGGCCACATTGACATCATGTGTCATAGTTGTTGGCAACAAAGAGAAAGGAAACAACATCAACAAATGATCGGCATGAAGGCACCAAGAAGAAAGAAAATAAGCCAAAGACAGAGTATAAGATTGGGCCAAAGATAGGTCCAGAGTGAAACTACAACAAGACACAAGTACCTTTTCTTGTAGAGACCAAGGTGGACATCAAGCCATATACTGGGGGAGTGGATTCTATTAGACTGAACCAATGGCTACAACATATTGAAGTATACTTCAGCGTACATAAAGTAAATGAAAAAAAAAAGATTGCTTTTGCTCGGTTGAAGCTTGAAGGCCATGATTTGACATGGTGGGAGAGTGATGCAGTAAGCAGAGCACTAGGAAATGAGCCAACGATGACTGATTGAGAAGTGTTCAAGAACATGATCAAATCTTGATTTTATCCAATAGGGTATGAGGAATACCAACAAATAGTATGGAATTACTTCAAACAGAGACAAGGACAATCAATGAAGGAATTCACGACAGAGTTCAAGAAGAGAGAAATCCAGATGAGAGTCTCTCTCAACAGTCCAAACATGTTAGTCAAGTATTTGGGGGAATTTTTACCTTAGATTCGTGGACAACTAATGTTATTTAGACCAAATACAATTGGTGAGGTCAGTATTCAAGCATAGTACCTTGATGGAGACAAGCAGAAGAAATAAACAAGTACTCACAAGAAAGTAGAACCACAGGAGAAACAAAGAAAAATGAAAAACAAGAAGAAGTAGAATGAGAAGAAGATCGTGGAAACAAAACAAGAAGAAGTAGAATGAGAAGAAGATCGTGGAAACAAAACAAGAAGAAACACGTTCCATCCAACAATGTAAAGGATGTGATAAAAAGGGACACACTGAGGAGAATTGTTGGAAATTGCACCCTGAGAAGTGCCCCAAATATTTTCAGAAAAAGAAGAAGAAAACATTAATATTAGTGGATGTTGAGGAACGGGTGAATAAAATGTCAGACCTAGAAGGGAAGATTAATTACACGAATATCCATAAAGTGGTGGCATTAGTTGGTTGTAATCACAAGGAGCAGAAGGAAAGGACTGAACTTTTCTGCATTAAAATCCACATGAAGCAAAGCAAGGTGGATTGTTTGTTCGATCCTGGTTTACAATCAAACTTGATCTCTACATGATTGGTTGAGAAGATTGGGATGGAGATTCAATATCATCCACATCCATACCCCTTGGGATGGGTAAGGAAATATGTGGAATTGAAAGTGAGTAAACAATGAAAATTTAAATTTTCCATCAATCAAAACTTTGTTGATGAAGTAGTTGCACATGTGGTTCCTCTAGACATATGTGGAGTCATCTTGGGAAGTCCATATTTGTACGTGAGGGTGTCATTTTTAGAAGGAGAGAGAAATAATATAGGCTAGTAAAGGATGGAAAAGATTATGCCATAAATGCATACCAAGACAAAGCTAAGCTCTCTTTGATCAGTGCTCATTAGGCAAGAAGAATCATGGGAAGTACAAAGAAGTTTGTTTTTTTGTTCCTGAGATAAGGAAAGAAATAAGGAGAAGGAAGTGATTTGGAGATGAAGGTGTCCTTGGAAGGATGTATTGGCGAGAAGCATCATAAACTACAACAACTATTGGAGCCTACAAGGAAGTGTTTCAAGACCCTCAGGGACTACGACCCAAGAGAGAGGTTGAACATGAGATTCAGTTGTTGTCGGAGTCCCCACTTCCTAATATTGGGTTGTATAGGCAGTCTGTCATTGAAGAAGATGAAGTAAAAAAGAAACGACAATAGTTGTTGGAGCAGGGAGTCATTAGACTTAGTACATCACCATGTTGTTCACCCATCATCATGGTGCCAAAGAAAGATGGATGTTGGAGAATGTGTATTGACTACCGTGCCTTGAATAAGATCACCATCAAGAATAGATATACTTTTTCAAGGATTGATGACTTGTTGGATCAATTGCATCAAACCAAATTCTTCACTAAGCTAGACCTCAAATCAGGCTACCACCAAGTGAGGATCAAAGCAAAAGACATGTGGAAGACAATGTTCAAAACAAGACAAGGTTTGTATGAGTGGTTAGTAATGCCTTTTGAATTATGCAAAACACTTGCAAAATTTATGAGACTGATGAATGATGTGTTACGTCTCTTCATTGACTATTTTGTAATAGTATAGCTAGATTCCATACTAATACTTAGCAATACTTGGCAACATGTGACACATGTACTATAGACCTTGAGGAAGACTCAATTGATTTCCAACTTGTAGAAATGTGAGTTTGGAAAAAATTCCTTGATATATATTGGACATATGATTGGAGGAGGAGAGTTGAGGGTAGATCCAGAGAAGATTGCAGCCATCACCCAATGGCCTATTCCCACCAATGTGACAAAGGTCAAGAGCTTCATGGGAGAAAATCAGTATTTAAGGAAATTCATTGTAAACTTCTCCGCAGTAGAAAAACCATTGCATGCCATAACTGCCAAGGGAAAGAGCTTTCATTGGGGTAAGACACAACAACGATCATTTGAAGATTTGAATAAGAAAAGAATCGATTCTCTAGTGCTAGTGGATATGCATTAGGAGCAGTACTCATGCAAGGAGGAAGGCATGTGTTCTACAATTCATAGTTGTTTCATGGAGAACTGCTTGACTATCCCACGTATGATAAGGAGTTCTTTGCAATTGTATAAACAATAAAGAAGTGGAAGCATTACCTCTTAGGAAAATAGACTATCATACACAGATCATCAACCCCTTCATTATCTATAGAGTTGGAGCAATATGCAACATGTGAGACATTACAAGTGGTTAGGTTTCTTCTAACAATTTCATTTGTTGATTAAGTACAATAAAGGAGTCAAAATAGACTAACATACATGTTCTCTCAACCACCACTAAAGAAAATTGCAACAATTGGAATGATAATGCTTCTTGAGCCTTGCACTCATGAACTTATGAGTGAAGATTATGAGGGAGATGAAGATTTCAGAGGAGTCTACAAGAAGCTAAAGGAGAGGGTGTTCGTTGTCATGGAAGAAATGAATATCACTTCCAAGATGGGATGCTGTATAAACTGGACAAGTTGTGCATACCCCGATATAGAAGAGTTTAATTGATAAGATAAGCACACACTTCTAGGGTTGTTGGACATTTTGGCATAATAAAGATAGTGGCTAATCTCCAACTGTATGTGTATTGGCCAAAGATACAGGAGAAGGTGGTGAAGTTTGTTAGAGGTTGTGTTCTTTGCACCACTAACAAGCCAAGCAATAGGAAATTTGGTTTGTACATGCCATTTCTAGTAACAAACATGCCTTGGTACAACATTTACATGGATTTTGTTGGAGTTTTTCCTATGAATCGTAGAGGCCATGATTACTTGTTCATTGTGGTAGACCGTTTGAATAAAATCTTTGCTCTCATTCCCTGTAAGAAGATAATATCTGGACAAGAAGTAGTTGAACTATTTTTCATCCATGTCTGAGTGCATTTCAGATTGCCAACCTCCATCATATCTGATCAGGACAACAGGTTCTTGGGAAGATTTTGGACAACTCTTTGGGAAATAATGGATACTAATTTGAATTACTCAACTGCCTTCCATCCTCAGACTGATAGACAAACGAAGGTAGTAAATAAGACATTGGTGCAAATGTTGAGAGGATACAACAACAAACACCTAAAGACTTGGGGCAAGCAAATGTTCTACATTCAACATTCTTATAATAGAGCACTTCATTCTTCCACCAATAAGTCTCCTTTTGAGACTTGTTTTGGTTGTTTACCTCCTTAAACATTTGATATTGTTTATGGAAAAAAAAAGGAAGAAGAAGGACTACAAGGAGAAGAGCAGAAGGAAAGAACATTTGTGGACAAGATGAAGCATATACATCTAAGGGTTCAATAACATGTCAAGAAGAGCCAGGAATTATATAAAGCCAGGCATGATCAATGTGGGGAGGATCATATGTTTTGTGTTGGAGACTAGGTGTGGATTTATCTCTGTAGGGAACGATTGCAAGGAGCAACAAAGAAACTCAAGCCCTTTATATATGGACCATTTGAGATCATTGAACAAGTGAATGAGAATGCCTTTAGACTGAAACTTTCACTTTATATGCAAATCAGCTCAGTGGTGAACGTGGGGTATTTGAAGTTGGTCGAACCCTCCATGCTGGATGAGGAGGAAAAACATCAGGTTATTCCCAATGTTGAAGACCTTGCACCTCATGGACTTGAGGAGATAAGGCAAGACACAATTTTTCAACATAAGGAGAAGATAACTTGCAGAGGACGAAAACAAATGTGGCAGATTGGTCTCAAGGGACAAATTGCAAGGAAATCGAAGTGGTATGAGAGGAATTAGATTTCCAGAAAGTTCCCTCATCTATCCTTGGCATCTTTTGGGGACCAAAAGCCTCCCAATCGAGAGGTGTGATCTGAACCAAATCTGACAAGAACAGTTAACTATCAACACATGACTCTAAGATGATCACCATAGGCATAGTTTAAGGCTATTGACGAAGAAGGAGATCGACTTGTTGGCGTAAAGGGACTCATGCCATCACGATTGATGTCCATTATGTCTGTAATATATGTAAGTTCATGTAGTATATTGTTGTACAAAAAAAATAATGAGGTTTTCTTAAGACCTTTTACACATGAGAGAAAAGACAAATAAACAAAGGAAAGAAGGAGAAACAGACTGGGGAGAAGCTGAAGCGTTGGGCACTCCTAACCTATCAACTATCCTCCCGGTTGACTCAACAGTGTATATCTTGTTTCCCCTCAATGAGAGAGGAGTTCTGTGAATGAGGTGAAGAGGTTTCCCAAATGTCGCTGAGGGGCATAGAGATGAACCAGAGAGCCTGTAACTTTCCCATTGTTGAATGAATAAGAGCTTGGTCGTAGCCAAAAGAATGCTAGTTTTCCAGGGTAAATTCTGAGTTTTTGTGTGGTGATTTTTTTTTTTGGTTGCATTGTTCATGAATGGTTAATGTGTGAATTGTAACTCAATGGTTGTTTGCATATGATTTATCAAATAATACTTTGTGCGAATTTTTGTTTGAGCTCGTTTTATATTAATATGGTTCTCATGGGACAATAAACAAACTAACCGCCCTTTAACCACAATTGTACATTGATTCAAAGGTTGGCAATCAATGACCCTCCTTCCAAAGCCATTGCTATTCATTTGTGGGTTTCTAATTTCATTTTTGAGTCATTGGGAACATTCTCAACTTTGCTGGGCATTTTACCTTTGCCCAAAAATCATAGACGTCATATATATCAAAGTCTGGGATTTTCAGGGTGTTTATTAGCTACCCATGGACCATATACACATTGTTTCCCATTAGTCAGCCCATAGTTTTTCCCCATGCATTTTTCTTTGTCGTTGAATGCCGAAACTGACTTCCCAACAGTTTTTGACTCATCGTGGGTTGCCAAAATCTCCCTTGAATGTTTTCTATTCATCGTGGGTCACCAAAATCAATCTTTGAATGTTTTTACATGTCGTTGGTCATCAAATTCGCCTTGCATATTTTTCTTTCAGGTGTTGGTCACTAAATTCGACTTTCCAAAGTTTTCCCTTCAAGTTTAGGCATCGAATTTGCTTTTTATTTATTCACTTTCACCACGAGTCAACCCATCTTCGACCAAGTTCTTTCTTGGTCGGATTTCTTTCCTCATTCAACCAACAATCCTTCCTAGTCGACCCAATATTCCCACCTTTCGACTGGAGTAGTTTTTGGTTTATTTTTCTTCTTGGTCTACCTAAATTTAGTCTAATACGACATGGGTAAATCTGACTTGGTTAAATCCATCTTGGGTAAATTCAACTCGGTTGACTTGACTCTTGGTCGAATCGAATTTGGTTGATTTACTTTGCCTCTGAACTGACTTGCATCTTTTTGACTCATTTGTTTATGACTTGACTTGTGGCTTGATTAGTTGAGAATTTCCCATCATCCAAAGAGTTAAAGTTATAATTGTTTTATAGAGAATTTTGTGTTGGTGAGACAGATAGACTATAAGCTTCTCGTTTATGGGTCAATATAGCTAGGGAAAACCCAATGGATATCTTTGAATAAGAAACCAAAGACTCAAAACTCCTAGTGAAACTTAAAACTCTTACTAATACCTAGAACCAAATTCAAGTTTCTCAACTTGTGTGCTTTGACAAGTCACAATAGCTAATAATTTTGCATGTTTGGAATTTTGGGCTTTATTTTGATTAACAATTCTATTGTTTAGATGAGAGATGGATACCCAAATTTCTACGAGGAGGTGTTCATTCTATCTCTGAGCTCGATGCAAGTCTTAAGTTTCACACAAGAAGCAATGACTAGAATGGTCGTGATCGACCATACTCCAATCCCTCCAAGATTTGTTACAAACTAAGCTTGAAAAAACATAGATCTATACCTAAAACAAAGTACAACCTCACGGGGCTAGACAACATACTTAATAGTGATTTCCCTATCGTGTCCAAAGGAAGGGGTCAAGTCCCCTAAAGCCACAATCACCCATGTTCCCAACACATACCCAAATTAAAACAACTAGACAATGAACTTGAATAATCCCACTTGCACCTTCCAAAAACATTTTAATCCTTTTATGATCCCGCATCACCATCATGTGAGTAATGTATGTAGGTGATAGAGAACTAAAGGTCGTAAATACTCGCCTCTTTAGAATGAGTGAGCACTGCCACTTGTCTCACCATGCATCCTCCATTGCTACCTGTTACTTTCCCTTAACTATGGATAATAACTACATTACTGTGGAATATAAGATAGAGAGATAATACCTCCCTTTTTCCTTCTTGTTTTAACACCTAGAAGACTTTATTCATTAGCTAATAGATCTACTTGGCTATTGTATGCCCTTAGCACATGGGAAAATTCTATCAATTTGAAACCACTGAATTTGTTTTGTATTATGATGATGAACCTTGATAGGATACAATCCTTAGGGTTGATTGATTTTGAAAATGCCCAATGATGATTATCCAGTCCCCTATTACCAAAAGGTTCTTGATCCTTATTGAACATGGAATCTCAAGACCTTGATAGAATGTCAAAGCCTCGATGTGATTATTAATAGCTTCACCTAAT
>ML785831.1:58737-84633 GCA_009831015.1 Picea engelmannii | reverse complement strand
CTTTTCAATTTAAGAGGAGGATACATTACAAACCATAACTCCTGCATAACCTTAGTGCATTAGTTGTGGAGGAGTGCTAGACTAGGGTGCTCTAATAAAAGAGAAACCCCACCTTAGAATGAAATGATCTAGCAAGTGGTGTTGATTTCAAAAGAATAAGAATTGGAAAATATTGAATAGTTGACATGTAAAAATGCCAAGGGAGATATGGTAGGGAGGGTTGAGCTCAAAGAACCAAACCCACGAAGGAGGCCAAAAATCCCTTTCATATATTCACCCCATCGGAAATGCAGCAGAAGATTGATTTGCTTGTGAATGAGGCTTGATAACGACACTCACATAATCCCAAGTGCATATTAAGCAAGAATTTTATGACTTGGTTCCTAATATAGGTTTTTCTAGATCTAGAGATACTAAAGTTTTTAGAGCCATGGATTTTTATTGGATGGCAAAAACTCTCATTGCTTTATCAATGAAGGACACACAAGTCAAGCAAGTCAAGAAAGATGAATCTTTGGATAGGCTCAAAAGACTAGAAGCCAAATTCACTGTTTTATGTAGAGTGACATTTGGAATCAGCTTCAAAGTCATTGATTGGGACCCTGACAACGAGAATGACATTGTCGAGGTAACAGGCACCTCAGGTTCCCAAGGCACCAACTCCAACCCAATCGTTCTCGAAGAAAATATGGATATTGACACTAAAGGCAAGGCCAAGGCACATGATATATCCAATGATGTTGGCCTAATCAAGCCACCTCCCAATTAACCTTAATGACGCTATTGTTTTTAGGTTTTTTTGTTGTTGTTGTTGTATTTTTGTCTTTTCATTATAGAAACGATGTGTACATGGTGTTTAGACATTTACATACTCATATGTACTCTCCTAGAATGTGTAAGACTTGGTTTCCATTTTGTGTAAGACTTGGTTTCCATTGTGATAGGCATGTGATAGTCTTAAATATAAAAGTTTTTGTAAAATATTAATACATGAATAAACTAGATTAAAAAAAGAAAACTAAAGATTTAACTTTAAAAAGAAACTTAATAAGATTTAAGTAAAATAAACAATTTTAATGCACTAACTACATAGTTTATTTTAAAAAATGCAATGGATGTAACGTACTTTTTTCTCTTTATAAGATTAAAAAAAAGAAAACTAAAGATTTAACTTTAAAAAGCAACCTCATAAGATTTAAGTAAAATAAACAATTTTGATGCACTAACTACATAGTTTATTTTTTAAAATGCAATGGATGTAACGTACTTTTTTCTCTCTCTAAGTTTTTTTCTTTTATATAATTAATTAAATAATTAATTAAGAAATTAAAAACACTAATTCCGACATACGCATCTAAGGCGAATTTTTATCGAATATTCCAAAGGATCGCTTGATGCCTCTGACAATTCTGTGTGGCGTCCTCGAGCTTTGGAGCTCTATGTGTTCACCTTTTATGAGATCAGCCTTCAAACCCTGATGCCTGAAATCGTGGCTGTGGCTGTAGCTGTAGCTGTGGAGGAAGCTTATGTTGAAAGATTCCCAAATCGAAGGCTTTCTTTCAGAGGACATTTTTTGAGATGAATCCTGTCATCTATTGGATTCATTTGTGAAGTTATATTGCTATTTTTTGTTTGTTGAAGTTGAAGCGTTCAAAGTTGAGAGAGATTAATGAATATGCACGTGTAAGTTGCGATGATTCGATTGTAGCTAATTTCAATCTAAAGAAAAATCCAGGCTGGTGAGACTTGGTAAAGACCTTCCACCGCAAAATGGGATCAGAAATTGACATTAAACTGAGGGATTTGGAGATTTTTACTTCCAATTTTCTGGGTTTCGATGGGACTGGTGAAATAGGGAAAAACCAACGCAAAAATCAAGACATTCGGGATCAATATCAGCCATCAAAAGCTTCCATGGAAGCGCTCATGTGCCTGCCATCCCAAGGTATGTTTCGAGCACTTATCTTACATATGCTTTTGCTCGTTACTGTGAGAAATGGGTATGATTTCAAGTTCAACTTATGCTGCACTTCTTCCCAGGCCGAGTTTGACAACATATTTTTTTTTGAAGCATTCGGAACGCAGCTTACAATATGCATATATTGAGAAAAAAAATAGTACAAAAGAAAAGCCTGTTCTTCTTGTTCAAAATCTCTGAACGTTTGCTCTTAGAAAAGCTTATATATTGTAATGACTAATGCGTGAGAACTGAGAATCTGTCTATGTACTATGGTTTTTTCATTAGTCTGGCGTTGCAGACATACTACTACATGTCACTGCATATTTAAGTTGCATAATCATCTATATTGCTGGTCAAACTTGCAGTCACTTGAAACAAAATCCCAAAATCCCGAGATCTCATATAAAATACAAGGTTTTGGAAATAGGTACTTCTTTATGCTCATCGATATCATCGCCCCCCTTCAGCTTTGCAGAGTTCTGCTTCAACCAGCCAAACCTTTACTTTTTGTTTTTTAAAGCTGGTTTTGGATCAAGGTTTTAACAATTATTTGTGTCTAAAAATAGAGATCTGGGAAGCATATATATTGCACATCATGTTTTGTTTTGATGGTTGTTTTACATTATCGCAATAGCTTGTATTTCTTTTGAGTAGTTTTGGATATTAAAAAAAAAGTTTATTCATTGAATCTATGATATAATAGCTTTGAATATTTCTAATTTGTATTGAATCATAATAAAGAGATCACAAATTCAAAAATGCTTCCTATAATCTAGGTTATTTCAACTTTCTTGAAAATATAGCATAGAAACCTTTTAGTATATGTGCTAAGTGTGCAACGAATGATACTTATCTTACATGCTATTAATAAATTCGAGAATAGAAAAATAAATGCCCACATATTCCTGCTAGATGGTTTCTAATGAATGGAGCTTCAGAACTAGCATTTTCCATTTTGCAATTTCTTTGAGTTTGTTGAATAGTGTTTTCATCTTTTCCATATATGATTCGAATCGATTCAGATTCGACAAGAACAATTAGCTATTGGCACAAGATTTTAAGATGATCACAACAAACAATGTTTAAGGATATGAACGAAAAAGGAGATCGACTTGTTGGTGTGAAGAGCCCCATGCCCTCACGATTGTTGTCCATTATGTATGTAATATATCTAAATTCAGGGAGTATATTGTTGTACAAAAAGAAATAACGAGACTTTCGTGAGACCTTTTCCACATGGTAGAAAAGACAAATAAACGAAGGAAAGAAGGAGAAACATACTAGGGAGAAGTTGAAGTGTTGGGGATACCTGACCTTCCAGCTATCCCCCCAGTCGACTCAACATTCCATATTATGTTTCCCCACAATGAGAGAGGGGTTCTTTGGCTGTGAATGAGGTAAAGAGGATGCCCAGATGTCACCGAGGAGCATAGAGACGAACTAGAGAGCCTGTAACTTGCCCATTGATGAATGGATAAGAGCCTGGTCAAAGCCAAAAGAATGTTGGTTTTTCCTTTTGGGTTTATAGGGTAAATTTTGAGTTTTTGTGTGGTGAATTTTTTGTGTGTTTGCATTGTTCACGAATGGTTAATGTGTGCATTGTAACTTAATGGTTCTATGTGTATGAATTAACAAATAATACTTCGTGCCAATTTTTGTCTCAGATAATTTTATATTAATATGGTTCTCATGGGACATTAAACAGATTAACCATTCTTTAACCACACGCATATGTTGATTTAGAGATTAGAAATCAACGACCCTCCTTCCATAGTCGTTTCTATTCATTTGGGGGTTTCTAATTTCGTTTTTGAGTCATTGGGCACGTTATCGACTTTGTTGGTTGTTTTACCATTGTCCACAAATCATATATGACATGTGGATCGAAGTTTGGGATGTTGGGGTGTTTATTAGCTGCCCATGGACCATATACATGTTTTTTCCCACTTGTTGACCAACAATTTCACCCCATACATTTTTCTTTGTCGTTCAATGTCGAAATTGACTTCCCAACGTTTTTGACACACTGTGAGTTGCCAAAATCACCCTTGGATGTTTTATGTTCTTTCTGGGTCGTCGAAATCACGCTTTATACGTTTTTACACGTCGTTGGTCATCAAATTCGCCCTGCATATTTTCCTTTCAGCTGTTGGTTATTAAATTCGACTTTCCCAAGTTTTCCCTTCACGTTTAGGCACTAAATCCACCTATTATTTATTAACTTTCACGACAATTTAACCCATTTTTGACCGAGTTCTTTCTTGGTCGAATCACTTTCCTCATTCAACTCACAATCCTTCCTAGTTGACCCAATCCGCCCACGTTTCAACCAAAGTCTTTTTTTGGTTGATTTGGCTTCTTGGTCGACTCGACTTTAGTCTAATCCGACTTGGGTAAGTCAAACTTGGTTAAATCTGATTTGGTTAAATTCGACTTGGTCGACTCGACTCTTGGTCAGCTTGAATTTGGCTTATTTACTTTGCCTCCAACCCAACTTGCATCTTTTTGACTCATTTGTTTCCAACTCAACTTGTGGGTTGATTGGTCGAGAATTTCCCGTCATCCAAAAAGCTAAGGTTATAATTGTTTTATAGAGAATTCTATGTTGGTGAGATGGATAGGCTATAAGCTTCCAGTTTATGGATTAGATGGTATCAAAGTAGAAGTTCGAATGTATTTACTGAGACCTATATGGTAAGTATCTATAGTGATTACAAAAGAAAGGGACAAGGGTTTTTGTTAGGGATAGAGAGAAGTAGAGCATCAAGAATGTCAAGGAACATTGTGAAGGAGAAGAGGAAGAAGATCCCGAGGTTAGGTTGGATCGCTTTGAGTAGAGTCTGGCCACATTGACATCATGTGTCATAGTTGTTGGCAACAAAGAGAAAGGAAACAACATCAACAAATGATCGGCATGAAGGCACCAAGAAGAAAGAAAATAAGCCAAAGACAGAGTATAAGATTGGGCCAAAGATAGGTCCAGAGTGAAACTACAACAAGACACAAGTACCTTTTCTTGTAGAGACCAAGGTGGACATCAAGCCATATACTGGGGGAGTGGATTCTATTAGACTGAACCAATGGCTACAACATATTGAAGTATACTTCAGCGTACATAAAGTAAATGAAAAAAAAAAGATTGCTTTTGCTCGGTTGAAGCTTGAAGGCCATGATTTGACATGGTGGGAGAGTGATGCAGTAAGCAGAGCACTAGGAAATGAGCCAACGATGACTGATTGAGAAGTGTTCAAGAACATGATCAAATCTTGATTTTATCCAATAGGGTATGAGGAATACCAACAAATAGTATGGAATTACTTCAAACAGAGACAAGGACAATCAATGAAGGAATTCACGACAGAGTTCAAGAAGAGAGAAATCCAGATGAGAGTCTCTCTCAACAGTCCAAACATGTTAGTCAAGTATTTGGGGGAATTTTTACCTTAGATTCGTGGACAACTAATGTTATTTAGACCAAATACAATTGGTGAGGTCAGTATTCAAGCATAGTACCTTGATGGAGACAAGCAGAAGAAATAAACAAGTACTCACAAGAAAGTAGAACCACAGGAGAAACAAAGAAAAATGAAAAACAAGAAGAAGTAGAATGAGAAGAAGATCGTGGAAACAAAACAAGAAGAAGTAGAATGAGAAGAAGATCGTGGAAACAAAACAAGAAGAAACACGTTCCATCCAACAATGTAAAGGATGTGATAAAAAGGGACACACTGAGGAGAATTGTTGGAAATTGCACCCTGAGAAGTGCCCCAAATATTTTCAGAAAAAGAAGAAGAAAACATTAATATTAGTGGATGTTGAGGAACGGGTGAATAAAATGTCAGACCTAGAAGGGAAGATTAATTACACGAATATCCATAAAGTGGTGGCATTAGTTGGTTGTAATCACAAGGAGCAGAAGGAAAGGACTGAACTTTTCTGCATTAAAATCCACATGAAGCAAAGCAAGGTGGATTGTTTGTTCGATCCTGGTTTACAATCAAACTTGATCTCTACATGATTGGTTGAGAAGATTGGGATGGAGATTCAATATCATCCACATCCATACCCCTTGGGATGGGTAAGGAAATATGTGGAATTGAAAGTGAGTAAACAATGAAAATTTAAATTTTCCATCAATCAAAACTTTGTTGATGAAGTAGTTGCACATGTGGTTCCTCTAGACATATGTGGAGTCATCTTGGGAAGTCCATATTTGTACGTGAGGGTGTCATTTTTAGAAGGAGAGAGAAATAATATAGGCTAGTAAAGGATGGAAAAGATTATGCCATAAATGCATACCAAGACAAAGCTAAGCTCTCTTTGATCAGTGCTCATTAGGCAAGAAGAATCATGGGAAGTACAAAGAAGTTTGTTTTTTTGTTCCTGAGATAAGGAAAGAAATAAGGAGAAGGAAGTGATTTGGAGATGAAGGTGTCCTTGGAAGGATGTATTGGCGAGAAGCATCATAAACTACAACAACTATTGGAGCCTACAAGGAAGTGTTTCAAGACCCTCAGGGACTACGACCCAAGAGAGAGGTTGAACATGAGATTCAGTTGTTGTCGGAGTCCCCACTTCCTAATATTGGGTTGTATAGGCAGTCTGTCATTGAAGAAGATGAAGTAAAAAAGAAACGACAATAGTTGTTGGAGCAGGGAGTCATTAGACTTAGTACATCACCATGTTGTTCACCCATCATCATGGTGCCAAAGAAAGATGGATGTTGGAGAATGTGTATTGACTACCGTGCCTTGAATAAGATCACCATCAAGAATAGATATACTTTTTCAAGGATTGATGACTTGTTGGATCAATTGCATCAAACCAAATTCTTCACTAAGCTAGACCTCAAATCAGGCTACCACCAAGTGAGGATCAAAGCAAAAGACATGTGGAAGACAATGTTCAAAACAAGACAAGGTTTGTATGAGTGGTTAGTAATGCCTTTTGAATTATGCAAAACACTTGCAAAATTTATGAGACTGATGAATGATGTGTTACGTCTCTTCATTGACTATTTTGTAATAGTATAGCTAGATTCCATACTAATACTTAGCAATACTTGGCAACATGTGACACATGTACTATAGACCTTGAGGAAGACTCAATTGATTTCCAACTTGTAGAAATGTGAGTTTGGAAAAAATTCCTTGATATATATTGGACATATGATTGGAGGAGGAGAGTTGAGGGTAGATCCAGAGAAGATTGCAGCCATCACCCAATGGCCTATTCCCACCAATGTGACAAAGGTCAAGAGCTTCATGGGAGAAAATCAGTATTTAAGGAAATTCATTGTAAACTTCTCCGCAGTAGAAAAACCATTGCATGCCATAACTGCCAAGGGAAAGAGCTTTCATTGGGGTAAGACACAACAACGATCATTTGAAGATTTGAATAAGAAAAGAATCGATTCTCTAGTGCTAGTGGATATGCATTAGGAGCAGTACTCATGCAAGGAGGAAGGCATGTGTTCTACAATTCATAGTTGTTTCATGGAGAACTGCTTGACTATCCCACGTATGATAAGGAGTTCTTTGCAATTGTATAAACAATAAAGAAGTGGAAGCATTACCTCTTAGGAAAATAGACTATCATACACAGATCATCAACCCCTTCATTATCTATAGAGTTGGAGCAATATGCAACATGTGAGACATTACAAGTGGTTAGGTTTCTTCTAACAATTTCATTTGTTGATTAAGTACAATAAAGGAGTCAAAATAGACTAACATACATGTTCTCTCAACCACCACTAAAGAAAATTGCAACAATTGGAATGATAATGCTTCTTGAGCCTTGCACTCATGAACTTATGAGTGAAGATTATGAGGGAGATGAAGATTTCAGAGGAGTCTACAAGAAGCTAAAGGAGAGGGTGTTCGTTGTCATGGAAGAAATGAATATCACTTCCAAGATGGGATGCTGTATAAACTGGACAAGTTGTGCATACCCCGATATAGAAGAGTTTAATTGATAAGATAAGCACACACTTCTAGGGTTGTTGGACATTTTGGCATAATAAAGATAGTGGCTAATCTCCAACTGTATGTGTATTGGCCAAAGATACAGGAGAAGGTGGTGAAGTTTGTTAGAGGTTGTGTTCTTTGCACCACTAACAAGCCAAGCAATAGGAAATTTGGTTTGTACATGCCATTTCTAGTAACAAACATGCCTTGGTACAACATTTACATGGATTTTGTTGGAGTTTTTCCTATGAATCGTAGAGGCCATGATTACTTGTTCATTGTGGTAGACCGTTTGAATAAAATCTTTGCTCTCATTCCCTGTAAGAAGATAATATCTGGACAAGAAGTAGTTGAACTATTTTTCATCCATGTCTGAGTGCATTTCAGATTGCCAACCTCCATCATATCTGATCAGGACAACAGGTTCTTGGGAAGATTTTGGACAACTCTTTGGGAAATAATGGATACTAATTTGAATTACTCAACTGCCTTCCATCCTCAGACTGATAGACAAACGAAGGTAGTAAATAAGACATTGGTGCAAATGTTGAGAGGATACAACAACAAACACCTAAAGACTTGGGGCAAGCAAATGTTCTACATTCAACATTCTTATAATAGAGCACTTCATTCTTCCACCAATAAGTCTCCTTTTGAGACTTGTTTTGGTTGTTTACCTCCTTAAACATTTGATATTGTTTATGGAAAAAAAAAGGAAGAAGAAGGACTACAAGGAGAAGAGCAGAAGGAAAGAACATTTGTGGACAAGATGAAGCATATACATCTAAGGGTTCAATAACATGTCAAGAAGAGCCAGGAATTATATAAAGCCAGGCATGATCAATGTGGGGAGGATCATATGTTTTGTGTTGGAGACTAGGTGTGGATTTATCTCTGTAGGGAACGATTGCAAGGAGCAACAAAGAAACTCAAGCCCTTTATATATGGACCATTTGAGATCATTGAACAAGTGAATGAGAATGCCTTTAGACTGAAACTTTCACTTTATATGCAAATCAGCTCAGTGGTGAACGTGGGGTATTTGAAGTTGGTCGAACCCTCCATGCTGGATGAGGAGGAAAAACATCAGGTTATTCCCAATGTTGAAGACCTTGCACCTCATGGACTTGAGGAGATAAGGCAAGACACAATTTTTCAACATAAGGAGAAGATAACTTGCAGAGGACGAAAACAAATGTGGCAGATTGGTCTCAAGGGACAAATTGCAAGGAAATCGAAGTGGTATGAGAGGAATTAGATTTCCAGAAAGTTCCCTCATCTATCCTTGGCATCTTTTGGGGACCAAAAGCCTCCCAATCGAGAGGTGTGATCTGAACCAAATCTGACAAGAACAGTTAACTATCAACACATGACTCTAAGATGATCACCATAGGCATAGTTTAAGGCTATTGACGAAGAAGGAGATCGACTTGTTGGCGTAAAGGGACTCATGCCATCACGATTGATGTCCATTATGTCTGTAATATATGTAAGTTCATGTAGTATATTGTTGTACAAAAAAAATAATGAGGTTTTCTTAAGACCTTTTACACATGAGAGAAAAGACAAATAAACAAAGGAAAGAAGGAGAAACAGACTGGGGAGAAGCTGAAGCGTTGGGCACTCCTAACCTATCAACTATCCTCCCGGTTGACTCAACAGTGTATATCTTGTTTCCCCTCAATGAGAGAGGAGTTCTGTGAATGAGGTGAAGAGGTTTCCCAAATGTCGCTGAGGGGCATAGAGATGAACCAGAGAGCCTGTAACTTTCCCATTGTTGAATGAATAAGAGCTTGGTCGTAGCCAAAAGAATGCTAGTTTTCCAGGGTAAATTCTGAGTTTTTGTGTGGTGATTTTTTTTTTTGGTTGCATTGTTCATGAATGGTTAATGTGTGAATTGTAACTCAATGGTTGTTTGCATATGATTTATCAAATAATACTTTGTGCGAATTTTTGTTTGAGCTCGTTTTATATTAATATGGTTCTCATGGGACAATAAACAAACTAACCGCCCTTTAACCACAATTGTACATTGATTCAAAGGTTGGCAATCAATGACCCTCCTTCCAAAGCCATTGCTATTCATTTGTGGGTTTCTAATTTCATTTTTGAGTCATTGGGAACATTCTCAACTTTGCTGGGCATTTTACCTTTGCCCAAAAATCATAGACGTCATATATATCAAAGTCTGGGATTTTCAGGGTGTTTATTAGCTACCCATGGACCATATACACATTGTTTCCCATTAGTCAGCCCATAGTTTTTCCCCATGCATTTTTCTTTGTCGTTGAATGCCGAAACTGACTTCCCAACAGTTTTTGACTCATCGTGGGTTGCCAAAATCTCCCTTGAATGTTTTCTATTCATCGTGGGTCACCAAAATCAATCTTTGAATGTTTTTACATGTCGTTGGTCATCAAATTCGCCTTGCATATTTTTCTTTCAGGTGTTGGTCACTAAATTCGACTTTCCAAAGTTTTCCCTTCAAGTTTAGGCATCGAATTTGCTTTTTATTTATTCACTTTCACCACGAGTCAACCCATCTTCGACCAAGTTCTTTCTTGGTCGGATTTCTTTCCTCATTCAACCAACAATCCTTCCTAGTCGACCCAATATTCCCACCTTTCGACTGGAGTAGTTTTTGGTTTATTTTTCTTCTTGGTCTACCTAAATTTAGTCTAATACGACATGGGTAAATCTGACTTGGTTAAATCCATCTTGGGTAAATTCAACTCGGTTGACTTGACTCTTGGTCGAATCGAATTTGGTTGATTTACTTTGCCTCTGAACTGACTTGCATCTTTTTGACTCATTTGTTTATGACTTGACTTGTGGCTTGATTAGTTGAGAATTTCCCATCATCCAAAGAGTTAAAGTTATAATTGTTTTATAGAGAATTTTGTGTTGGTGAGACAGATAGACTATAAGCTTCTCGTTTATGGGTCAATATAGCTAGGGAAAACCCAATGGATATCTTTGAATAAGAAACCAAAGACTCAAAACTCCTAGTGAAACTTAAAACTCTTACTAATACCTAGAACCAAATTCAAGTTTCTCAACTTGTGTGCTTTGACAAGTCACAATAGCTAATAATTTTGCATGTTTGGAATTTTGGGCTTTATTTTGATTAACAATTCTATTGTTTAGATGAGAGATGGATACCCAAATTTCTACGAGGAGGTGTTCATTCTATCTCTGAGCTCGATGCAAGTCTTAAGTTTCACACAAGAAGCAATGACTAGAATGGTCGTGATCGACCATACTCCAATCCCTCCAAGATTTGTTACAAACTAAGCTTGAAAAAACATAGATCTATACCTAAAACAAAGTACAACCTCACGGGGCTAGACAACATACTTAATAGTGATTTCCCTATCGTGTCCAAAGGAAGGGGTCAAGTCCCCTAAAGCCACAATCACCCATGTTCCCAACACATACCCAAATTAAAACAACTAGACAATGAACTTGAATAATCCCACTTGCACCTTCCAAAAACATTTTAATCCTTTTATGATCCCGCATCACCATCATGTGAGTAATGTATGTAGGTGATAGAGAACTAAAGGTCGTAAATACTCGCCTCTTTAGAATGAGTGAGCACTGCCACTTGTCTCACCATGCATCCTCCATTGCTACCTGTTACTTTCCCTTAACTATGGATAATAACTACATTACTGTGGAATATAAGATAGAGAGATAATACCTCCCTTTTTCCTTCTTGTTTTAACACCTAGAAGACTTTATTCATTAGCTAATAGATCTACTTGGCTATTGTATGCCCTTAGCACATGGGAAAATTCTATCAATTTGAAACCACTGAATTTGTTTTGTATTATGATGATGAACCTTGATAGGATACAATCCTTAGGGTTGATTGATTTTGAAAATGCCCAATGATGATTATCCAGTCCCCTATTACCAAAAGGTTCTTGATCCTTATTGAACATGGAATCTCAAGACCTTGATAGAATGTCAAAGCCTCGATGTGATTATTAATAGCTTCACCTAATATTCATGAAAAAAAAGTTTAATAATTTCTTTTGGGATTGAATATAATCCCATTGTGACCCATCGTTAGATATTAACTAATATCTTTCAAAATTATTTTGTTACACTCTTTCTAAATACACCTTTCCAATTTAAAAATTCCCTATTTTTATAGATTTCTTAAAAAACTTTTTCCTGGAGAAAACAAATCTTGTATTCATGAGAATTGAATATACATGTTGTAGCCCCTAAAAAATAGGCTCATTGGGATTCTTACAAGTCTTTCCATGGTTGTCCAAAAGAAATTAGAAAAAACAAAAAATGCCAAAATGACTCTTACACTACATAGAACATACTATTCCATTTATACAAAAGCCTTAACACTGTTGAAATAACCTAAAAAAAAAGTGCACAAGACTCCATCACAAATGAAACTCCATGGCCTCTATTTTGGCTCCATCAATATATTCATACAATCCAAAGGCTCCTTTTGGGAGCAACAAAGCTTCCTTGGAGAAGCTATTAGCTTTAGTGTTTAATTCCCCGAAAATATGTTGAAAGGAGAACCAATAAAAAATACACATTTGAAACTCCAAAAATCTAAGAAGAAATATTAAGCCCACATTCTCTACAACCACCTTTTTGCAAGCCCATTCAATCATGAGCTTTGAGTATAATCTGTAGTTTCTTAACCCCTTTTTCTTGGGCAATAATCAATAGAGTCCTAAGGGAAATGAATTATGCTCTGTTGTTAGAACCTTTACCTAGAGCATATCGAATGTGGATATAATGATTTTTTCTGGGGCATAACAAAACCTCAACTCCACAAAGAGGAGGATTCCCTTGGCTACTGTTGTTGAAAATCCCCCCATGGAATGCCTTGGTCAATATTCGACATGATACGATATGATAGGGATTCATAATTTCTTCTCCTTTTTATTTATTAGAAATTCCTTTATTGAATTGATAATATGCATGGCACAAATATCCTAGGGGATGTAAGAATCTTTGAAGACACTATTGTTTCACACCCACCAAATGTTGTTAAACATCATAGAAGGAAAGGATTCAAAGTGAGTAATTGACTTGTCTTCCCGCCAATCCTAGAAGCTAGCTTCTAGCCCTTGATGCATCCATTTTGCATGAGGATTAACCTCTTTCGACGCTAGTAATAATTCCTGATTGATGTAATAACAATGAGTAAAGAGATGAGAGCACAAGTCTTCATCCATTATGCAAAGTGCACATATATTCAGCCCAATCCACCTGCGCTTTAAACCATTTTCCCAAGTAAGAATCTTGTAATTGAGGGCTAACCACATGGATATTTTTATCTTCAAAGGCACATGGAGTTTCCATAGAGTTCCCCACCACCAACATTTATTTCATGAGAAACTTTCTTCTGCTACTGAATTGTACCCCAACTTGGCAGTGAAGTCTCTAGAACCTGCATTTTTTTACCAACAGAGGGTGTCGACTTCTTCTTCATAAAAGAGAATAAAACTGGATGTAAGGATACCAATAAAGAGAGACCACTCTTCCGCCATAGGTCTGGACAATCCTAACACATTGCTATCTTTCCAACCTAATTTTCCTCTAAGTTGTGGGCTTTGAGCTTGAGCATCATTCAAGTAGAAGATACCACCTTCATGGAGTTCATTAATAAGAGTGTCAAAGAGAAGGTATTCATCCCCAACGCCCATCCACAGGTTCGAACCAATTCATACCTTTCTCCCATTTACTATCTTGCAAAATATCCATAAACCAACCAAAGGGAATGCAACGATTAGCTCTTTCCACATAATAGATCTGGTTAAGGATTTAACAGATAACCTGTACCAATCTTCAATGGAAATCTCGTGCAGATATTTGGATGTCATAAATTTCCCCCACAGAGACACATTATGAGTGAGTATCCATAAGCTTCTGGATTCCATAGAGAGAGAAAATAAGAAGACGTTTTTTACGCCCCAGTCCCCTAGCTTCTTGGCTAATGCTACCCTAATCCACTTGAAAAGCACAGAGCCACCTAAAATCTTAGATCTAGACTAGAGATAATGAAAGACAATTTTTTTTTGTTTGTGACCATTAAGGGGGACCCATTAATAAGGATCACAAAGGATGTTGAATTCACACATCCCATTATCCAGTTGATAGTGGGGATGCGCATACCCATCTTTGGAAGCACCGGCCTCAAAAAATTCCAATTGAACCTGTCATAGAATTTGTAGAGGTCAATCTTCAGAATAGTTGCAGACTGCTTAAGGGACTTAATTGAGTGAAGGGCCTCCTGTGCTAGTGAAACCACATCGTGAATTTGCCTTCCTTATACGAAGTTGAACCATTCCTTTGATATAATGTCCCTCAAAATAGGATTTAGCCTCAAGGAAATGATCTTGGATATCGGTTTGTAAATGACGCTACAACATGTGATGGCCCTATAATCATCTAACGTAAGACCTTCCTTCTTTTTAGCGATAAGAAATAGAAATCTTGAGTTAAGAGAACCCAATACCTTTCCTTATATTTGAGACTCCGAAGCAACCTTTAACAAGTCATCCTTCAATAAATAAAATAAACTGAGAAAAATTCGACCATTATCTCGTCTGGTGCCAATATTTTCCCTTTTTTCATGGTTGAAAGAGCTCTTAACAATTCATATTCTAAAATATCCTCCTCCATCACCTTATTCATACCATCGGAGAAGACAGACAAAAAGATAGATATTATGTCCAAAATATTTTGGATAGGACAACCTTTTTTTTCCATGTAAAGGTTATGAAAATAATGAAATCTCCTTGAAAGAATGGATCGAGAAACTAGAATCATTTTCGATCTCCCATAGAGTGTTCATGTTCTTTCTATAATTGGAAAAATGATGGAATTCTTTAGTGTTATTATCACCCTCCTTTAACCAAAGATCTCGGTTCTTCAGTCCCCACGTGGTTTCCTCCTTTTCCAAAATAGAGTGGAGACAAGCCTCGAGCTCAAAAGATAACTTAAATATTATTTTCATTTTAATTTTAATACTATTTTTTATCTTGTTTAATGATTTCCTTTGGGATTGAATATAATCCCAGTGCGAACCCTTCGTTAAATATTAACTAATATCTTTTAAAATTATTTTGTTGAACTCTTTCCAAATACACCTTTCCAATTTTATTTTATTTTGTAAATAAAAGAGTATATATTACCTTAAAAGCTTCAAATCAGTACAATGAGAAGACTTCTCCACCTGTTCCGTCACAATAGGGAAACCAGAATAGGTGGCTTACATAAAAGCATAGAATAATATTGTAAGGCGTGACATGACAAATGTCATGTTTCAAAAAAATATGATGTGTCTAAAATCAAGCATCCGAGACTGTATGCACTGCCAACTATCCAACTAAACATGGTTGCTGCCATGCACCAGATAAATTTAACAAAACCAAAAAACACTGAACTTGGTCCCTGATATGCCATGATAGAGTGAGGCTAGAGGTGTGGAAATCTTGGGCTTCCATCCTCCTTGATGGTGAAGACAAACCTTTTTCAGTAGGTTGGACAACGCATTTTTTCAGTGCACCCGCCAGAGCGTCGAACATGAGGTCCATGCACTGACTGAGGGTTCTCTGGTTATGCAATTGATCCTCCAGGTTCTGCCTCATGTCAAATATTAGCTAGATTTGGTCATCCGAAAGACAATGGGGAATGAGTAGGGGTTGCTCAATTTTCCCATCCATGGTCGCACAAAGAGTTGTATCTTCATCCAATGTTGTTGGTGGAGTTTCTTCTATGGTCATTCCAGGGGTGGCGTTTTGAGCTATTTGAAAGTTTTAAACCTTTGAAGTAAATAAATGCATATAATTCTTAAGCAAAATAGAAATTAATCAATGGCTCATACACATAGTACACAAAGATTTACATTGGAAATCCTTAACCAGGAGAAAACCAGTCTTCCTTGGTGCCACACCTTTCAAATCTTCATTGTATTAATTTCACCATTCATCATACAATATATACAATGTTTTAGGTATTGTGTAGCTACCAAAACCCTAATCCCTTAATCTAGGATTAATTTAGAAAACCGCTAAAAATAACAAAATCCGCTAAAATAGCAAAAACCACTTAAAAAAAAAAAATTGGGGCGCTTCCCCGAACGTTGCATGTAACCAGGGGGGGGCATACCTGGCCCCCCCTGGGACCCCCATAAGAAAGCACTTGGCGCACACGACACACAGGGCGAAGGAACTTGGGATCTTCAGACACAGTTGTCGAATTTGATGCGCCCACACACACACATGCAAAGAATATAACACATACCCAACATTCTCCCACTTGTTGTTTTATTTGCATACAGGGTTTCACAGGGTTATATAGTCAACAATCCAGGGAATCAATGCCCATTGTTACTCTACACCAAAAAAAAAATTCTGTGCTCATAGACTTTGTCAATGAATCTGCAACATTCTTCAAAGTGTCAACCTTTTCCAGCAACACCTTCTTTTCTTCAACCATATCTCTCACAAAGTGATACTGAACATCAATACGCTTTGTATTCGAATGATAATATGGGTTCTTTTCCATGAATATTGCACTTTGACTGTCACAATTTAATCTCACTGCTTGCTGTACCAACCCAATACCTTAACACAATCTCTGTAATCATACTGCTTCCTTTCTTGCATGAGTGGCTACCATGTATTCAACTTTTGTAGATGAAAGTGCCACTACAGCTTATCTCTTCCTCATCCAACTAATTGCTTCTCCAAATAGGTTAAACACATACCCACTTGTAGATCTTCTGTGATCCAGATCTCTAGCCTAGTCTGCATCAAGAAAGCCATGTATGTCCACCACTTTGTCCAATCCCGCTCTTCCTTGGTAACACAATACATAATTGGTAGTGCCACAAAGATACCCGAAGACCCTCTTTACTGTTGTCCAATGCTTCTTCCTTGGTTTTGACATATACCTGCTCAAAACTCCCACTGCATGTGCAATGTCCGATCTAGTACAGACCATTGCATACATCAAATTTCTAACTGCACTGGCATACAAAACATGGGACATGTCCTCTTCTTCTTCCTGTATCTTGGGACACTGATCTGCAGATAACTTTACACCTATAGGAATAGGAACCTTGACTGGTTTACTTTCATGCATATTAAACCTTTGCAATATCGTCTCAACATATTTTCTCTGATTCAAACCAAGTTTCTTGTTTGCGTGATCTCTTTTAATATCCATTCCCAGAATGAAGTTAGAAACATCGAGATCCTTCATGTCAAATTTGGAGGATAGTTGTGATTTCACCTCCTTGATAACATCCATGTTATTTCCTACCAGAAACATGTCATCAACATACAACACTACATAAATGAAGTGATTGCCAACCTACTTGGAATATACACAATGATCAACCCTGCTTCTCACAAATCCCAATCCAATGATGTATGTGTCAAAATTTTGGTACCACATCCTAGGTGATTGCTTCAGACCATATAGTGACTTCTTTAGCTTACAGAACAACTCTTTCTTTCCCTTCACTACAAAGTCTTCCGTCTTCTTCATGTAGATTTCTTCTTCAAGATCCCCATGTAGGAATGCTTTCTTCACATCCATCTGTTCCACTTCAAGATCAAAAGCAACAACAATAGATAAAAGAAATCTAATAGGCATTAACTTGGCAACATGAGAAAAAATCTCACTAAAGTCAATTCCTTCTACCTAGGAATAACCTTTTTCTACTAACCGAGCTTTGTATTTCTCCACCTTTCCTTCTGCATTAAACTTCTTCTTAAACAACCATTTTCTACCAACATATTTTCTTCCAGCTGGAAACTCAAATATATCCCATGCCTCATTCTTATCCAAGGCATCCATTTCTTTAACCATGGCCTTCTTCCATAGTTTACTATCCTCTGAATTCACCTCTTCCCCGACAGTTCTGGGATCATCATCAGTGATAGATAAAAAAGAATTAGAACGAAAATTGGGTGGACTATACCTTTCTGGTTTTCTTCTTTCCTGCACTGATCTCCTTAATACTGGGGTATGAGGTTCTTCTTCTTCTGCTTCATCCAACTCAAACTCTATTTTCTCAGGTTCTTCTTGACTTGTTAGGAATTCATGTTTGGAAACATCTTTTACCTCTCTAAAAACAACATCTCGACTATAAACAGTCTTCTTAGTTTCTGGGTTCCAAAGATTGTAACCTTTCGCACCATCTTTATAACCAATAAAGATACACTTTTCAGTCTTTTTATCCAGCTTACTCCTATTTTCCTTTGGAACATGTACATAAACATCACAACCAAACTCTCTAAGATTTTCAAGAGAGGGTTTCTTTTCAGTCCATACCTCGTGTGGATTTTTATCATACAATGTTGATGAGAGTGATCGATTGACCAGGTAACATGTTGTATCCACTGCCTCTGCCCAAAATTCCTGTCCTAACTCAACACCACTGAGCATGCTCCTTGCTTTTTCCATCAGTGTCATGTTCATCCTTTCTGCAACTCCATTCTGCTGAGGTGTGTATGGAGTAGTCTTTTACCTTGCTATACCACACTTCTTACAGAATTCTTCGAATTCATTTCTACAGAATACTCCACCATTATCTATCCTCAATACCTTTATTTTCTTCTCTATCTGGTTTTCTACCAGAGCCTTAAACTCTTTAAATTTATCAAATACCTCATACTTCTTTCTAAGAAAATAAATCCATGTGTTCCTTGAGAAATCATCTACGAATGAAACATAATACACAGATTTACCTAGTGATGGAACACGCACAGGTCCAAACACATCACTGTGTATCAACTCTACGATCCCCTTTGCTCTTGTAGCACCAGATGGGAATCTTACTTGATTTTGTTTTCCATATATGCAATGTTCAGAGAAATCAAAATCCAGAGTGAAATTAGACATACATTCAACCATACCTTTACCGTGTAGTGTTCGAAGGCCCTTTTCTCCAATATGCCCGAGTCTTTGATGCCATAGCATGGTCTTCTTTCCAGTGACAGTATTGGTCTTGTCTTCTTTATTTTTCTGCTCAGGGACAACAAAACTATTACAACCATTAGTATAAGTTCTCCCCAACAACTTGTACAAAGTTCCACACCGAACTCCCCTCATCAACACCATTTTTCCTCGTACCATCTTGCAAGTGCCCTTTCCCAATACAGTATTCACTCCTGCATCATCCAACTTGCTTACTGGTATTAGAATCCTGGTTAGTTTTGGAATGTGCAGAACCCCAGGGAGAGTTCTAATCTTTCCATCTTTTAGCAACAACTTAACCCTTCCACATCCCATGATTTTGGTTCTTGAGTCATCTCCTAGGAATACATCACCACCATCGTATTTTTCATATTCACAGAACCACTCCCTGTGAGGAGTCATATGGTATGACACACCTGATTCGATCAACCATACATCACGGTCTGCATGTGTACCTGTAGATGCCAAGTAATCATCACCTCCTTCTTCAATGGAGGTTTTTGCCTCTGTGGAAGAGGTACTATCAGATCCCTTTGGTTTATCAACCTTCTTAGACTTGCAATCTTTCTTATAATGCCCTGTTTTACCACACTTCCAACATTTCCTCAAATATTTTCCAGGAGACTTAGATATACCTATAGATTTAGATCTCCCCCCTGAAGACTTGCCAGGATTCCTATCTTGGGTATGATCTCTTACAAATAAAGAATTTGTGCTATGACCATCCATGCTTTTCTGCCTCATCTCTTCAGATAACAAGGATGCAACTACATCCTCATAATTCAATGTAGATTGAGTGGTACTACCAATTGCTAAAACCAGATTATCCCAAGAGTCTGGTAAATAACATAACAAAGTAATACACTTATCTTCTTCTGCAATCGTAATATTAACAGAGACAAGTTGACTTACTAGAGTATTAAAGGCATTTAGATGTTCTGTCACATAATCTCCATCTTCCATCCTAAGACGATACAACTTCTTTCGAAGAAACAACCTGTTTACTAGGGACTTTGATTAATACAAATTCCCTAATGTATTCCATAGTTCCTTGGTTGTAGATTCTCTCGAGACATTCAACAACACCGAATCTTCCAGGCAGAGTCGAATAGTACTCCTTGCTCTTATGTCCAACTTCTCCCAATATTCCTTCAACATACCAGTAGGTGGTGTACTAGTAGGTTGTGTATCAGTCAACTATGTGCCAGTAGGTTGCGTACCAGTAGGCTGTGTATCAGGATCCACAACGACCCATTGTTCTTTGTTTACAAGAAGGTCCTCCATCTTGAGCTTCCATAGCTCAAAGTTTTTACCGTTGAAATTCTCTATCTCAGCGATTCTATAAGAGCTTGCCATTCCTCTTTCTACACTTGAATCACCACTGCAAAAGCTCCCACTAAACCCAGGTTTATCACATACCCAAGATGAAATTGATCTACCAAGACCGAGACAAACCCTCAGCAACAAAGGCATCCCTCTGAAGCCAAAAATGAGCTTTGATACCACATGAAATTTTTAAACCTGTGAAGTAAAAAAATGCATATAATTCTTAAGAAAAACATAAATTAAGCAATGGATGATACACATAGTACACATAGTACACATAGTACACAAAGATTTACGCTGGAAACCCTTAACCAGGAGAAAACCAATCTTTTTTAGTTCCACACCTTTCAACTCTTCATTGTATTAATTTCACCATACAATATATATAATGTTTTAGGTATTTCGTAGCTACTAAAACCCTAATCCCTTAATCCGAGATTAATTTAGAAAACCGCTAAAAATAACAAAATCCACTAAAATAGCAAAATCCACTAAAATAGCAAAAACCACAAAAAAAAAACATTTTGGGGCGCTGCCCTAAACCCCGTCGGTTCCAGGCTGCCCCCCGGAGCCGAACGTTGCGTGTAACTAGGGGGGGCATACCTGGCCTCCCCTGGGACCCCCCTAGGAAAGAACTCGATGCACATGATACATAGAGCGAAGGAAGTTAGGATCATCATACGCAGTTGTCGAATCTAACGCGCCCACACACACACATGCAAAGAATATAACACATACCCAACACTATCGAGTCTGCCAACCAGCTGGGGGGGATTTCTTCTTCAACAACACATATGCCCTACTCCAAAAGCATGGCTTAGGGGATGGTGTTGATATCAGGCTCGGGCGTAGCGTCCATGGGCTACAACTCGAGTGGAGGAATTTCTTTCTCCACCAGGCAATTACTAGGGTCGGGCATGGTGTCAGTGAGGGGTGGAGGCGAGTGTGGGGAATTGGTCAAGGGAATTTTCAAGCCAATTTTGACTAGCGCTGTGAGTTGGGGTTGAGGGTTGCAAAGGGTCAGGGCGGTTGCACCTAGCCATGAAACTATAGCATTGTGGCCCTCTTTTGGGATTATGACATTCCCTGGGCATGGTTACCGAGATGTAACAAAGAGTGGGACAGGGGAGCCAAATGGAGATCGGGATCAAAGGAAAACCAACTAGAGTTACTACATTGGTGGTAAGAAGTCTGGAGAGGCCTGGGAGAATCAAAATGACAAAATGTTTGGGAGAATCGAAAGGTTGGGAGAGCCAAAACGACTGTGTGCCTAAGAGAAAAATGAGAGACAACGGTAGATGAAGAACAACAAAGTTCCCAAGGACTCCTACTTTCATAAAGGCATGTGACAATACCATGAGGATCACCATGAAATCCAAGGTGACCACAACTCGATGCTTCGTACCCTCTCCTATACACCTGTGCTGGTTCACAAGGGGAGCCATTAAGTTCCCGGAGGGATGGTAGTGCACTAACATAACTGCAGTGCGAGATCCCATCAGGCGGCTCGTTTAGTTGTATGACTGCAGCTGGAGGTAATAACTCCCCTTAATGCATGTGTGCCACCTTTCTCATTTTTTCCAACTGTCACCCCATCCGGGGATACACCTTTCCAATTTAAAAATACCTTATTTCTATAAATATCTTAAATATTATTTTCATATTAATTTTAATACTATTTTTCATCTTTTTACTTCGTTATAATGGTATGACATAGTTTTTATAAAATGTGTTGAAATCTTATATAATTTTCAAAATGTAATCCTTTTATCCATAATATTATGGATAAGTACCATTGGTATCACCTTAATATTTGTTGAATTCTTTCCGAATACACCTTTTCAATTTAAAAATCCCCGATATTTTAAATATTATTTCCATATTAATTTTAATATTGTTTTTCATCTTTTTACTTTATTATAATGCTATGATATAATTTTATAATTTTTTTAAAACATGTTGGAAACTTACCCATCAAAATATTCAAAATCCATATAATTTTAAAATTATAATCCTTTTATCCATAATATTATCTATAGTATGAGTAGAATCACCTTAATATTTTTGTTTATTATTGAAAAATTTATTTTGTTTATTATTAGTTAAAAAATTATATTGCAATTTTTTCGTTATTTTATTATTAAAAAATTAGTTATGTGGAATATTATGGACTAGCAAATAATTCACTGTCCTTGGTTGATTAATGTAGCAGTGGATTTACTAGAGATTAACCAACATGAATTTGTCTGGGTATAACAGACTGATGGTGAAGGAGATTCATGAGAAGAAAGTTGTTGTCTTCCAAGAATGTCATATTGACTTCCCAAAGAAGTTAATTCCGTATAAACTATTGTTTCTCTATTATTGAAAAGGAATGGAAGATTCAAGGATCAACTCAAGACAACCCATACCTAGTTAGAGGATGAGGCCTACCCCTTAATCTTGGACAGATATAGAGAGATTTATGTCTTGAAAAGAAAGTTGAAACATTTCTTTCAAAATCTCTAGGGTGAATTTGGGGATAATGCAAATTCACTTGATGTTTTGGAGGATGAAGTTAAAAACATCTCTCATACATATATTATTGATTTGAAGGAAAAGATTAATAATCTAGAAGACGAGGCTACCTTCTTGTAGGCCTTTATTGATGAACTTCATTAGGATGTTTCTTCCCTTCAAGCATACAATTTCTAGTTATTTGATGAACACCAATATTTGAAGGAAGACTATGATATATGGTTGTTGCAGATGAATATGAAAGATGAGACCATTTAGGGATTGTATGATTGCAAAAAGGGTCCTGAATTATAATCAATTTAATAGAAAACTACTATGAAGAGGTGTGATAATGTTGATCTTATAAACTCTTTGATTACTTGTTTTACATTTGATGCTCTTTCTTGTATCCCTATTTATTGTAAAAGGGATAGTGTCAATGCTATAACATCTTCTCATGCTTTATTGGCTACTAACACAATGTTTTCTTTGGTTTGAAAAAACATATTGCCAGTATTCAATACCAACTATTAAGTAAGATTGGCTATACTAGAGGTGGAATTGGGAAGAATCGACAAAGCATTGTTGTTTCAATTACTCATGGGATGAGATTACCTAGAGAAATCCTTGGATATGATGGGAATTGATTAACAAATAAGAATGGATTTACAAAGAATAGAAGTGTTTTGTTTGTTGTAGGTGGAAGTCATATGATTGAGTTGCTAGAAAGGAAATTGACTAATGATGATCCTATGAAGATGAGTAAATGTGCAGTTGGTGACAATATGCACAAATTTGAAACTCTTATTGTAGATGGTATTGTTGTTTATTTGCAAAGTTGTCCTTAACCTTTGGTTGAGTAGGAATATAAACCTACATATTCTATTCAACCAGAACACAATTATTTTCCATATCAACATCCCCATCATAAATATCATAGGTATTGGTCTAGGAGTTTACATTCTTGGAATAATAGCAATTATTATCTGAAATGTTTGCAAAAGAGGCATTAAAGACAAATTTTTGGACTAGTTCCAACTAAGATGGTTGATTGTGGTTGGAGTGATGAATGGTGATAATAACACTTGAATAAGTGTGTGAGATCTTCTTACATATGTATATCATTAACTATATAATAATACAAATCTAATTTTTATTATAGTTGGTTCATTAGAAATCTTGACTAAGGTTTTACCATGGGTATCAATCAACTAAAGTTTAATTGAAGATGTTGTATCTTTTCTTATGAATTAAAGGTTCAATTGATTAATTTATTTCTCCCTCATTTATGTTTAAGGGGGGGTGTTATTGATGTTTTGATGAAGTAAACCCAAATTATATGTCTATTTGTTGATCAACTAGAACTTACTATTAAGATCATCTTAACTAAGTTCAACCGACTCCCAAGTTGTTTATGATGAATTTTTGGGGTTATAGAGGTTGGTTTGATTTGTTGCTAGGCCAATTATTGAAGGTTAACGCCAAATGACTAGTGTGCAAGAGTTCTTACTATTAGTTACAAATGACACTAAAAGATATGTTGACCAAGTATTGTTGTTTTCCACCACATGCACTTGTTTGATTGTTATTGGATCCCTGGAGATTCCTTTGATTGAGACACTTTATATTATGGATATATATTAGTTTGTTGATATGATTGATGTCTAGTCAACAATTCTCCTGGGACTACTTCGTCATGTTGTCTAGTTGACTAATAAATTGGGACTATTTTTTATAATAGTTTGGCAACATTATTTTTGTTATTATTTGATATTTTTTGCATATGCTCTTATTTGTCAACATGGTGCATAGATTGGTTCACTAATTTCAAGTAGATTGGGTGGAGAATCTTGTTAAGGTGACTATTGTTCAAAATTCCATTTGGAGAGAGTTATTGTACCTTGCTTTGATTTTTATGATGGTTATTTGCAATGGTGGTAGTGTTTGTTACTATACCAAGCTATATCTTTTTGTTTTGGTGATCGACATTTGAAGTTCCTATAAAATTAGAGGGGATATTATATAAATTTGATTTTACTCCAATCTTGGTTTAGGGAGTGGTGTTGAAAATGATGGTTCTCTGTTTAACCTCACTTTGTTATAATCTGTCAACCATGAAGAGGGAGCCAACCATTAAGGTACTTGATCGAGGAATAGAACTAACTAGCCACTAACTAGGCACATGAAATCGACTATGTCCACTTGACTAGTTTATATCAAGATTTATGGAATGTTATGGGGTATTGTACTATACATTAAGGGTTTGGTCACCTACCCAAACCTATATATAGACAATATCTTAGATTCATCAAACATACATATGATATAGTCATCAATCATCTATTCGTGGAGCTCTACTCATTATTCTTAAGTGATAATGGTGTCTATTGACGCTAGCACTACTCTTGGAATCTTTATTTTGTTCACTTTTACTATTGTCTACCTGTACAAATTTTTTTTTATTGACTTATGATGAAGGGTCTACTACTTTACATTTAGAAATGATTAGTAAAGAATAATGTGGTTTTAGATATGCCCCTGGTAAATAACTGATCCAGGTGGATATCGGTGGCCACCCACCTTTTCCAAATGGCTCAAAACGACTTTCTGACAATTTTGACAATTTAATATTTCTAGCAGGTTTTAACTTCCGAGGCCATTTTGAGGGCCTAAATGAAGTTTTTTCAAGATCGAGGTTCTCAATGATAGCTGAAGGCATGATTGAGCCCCCAAAATGAATCTCCTTGACGATACCTTTCCAACGAGCTATCACACGCCTAAAACGGAGATCGTATGCAAAAGTTACGACCCCGGGAAGTTGATGTACTAACTTACCCAAACAGGGCCCACATGACTTTTGGCGCTTCATCTCCTAGGATTAGGTTTTTGGATGTCTATGACTTTTTGCATTCCCGTCTATTGTAAAAATGCCTTCCGAGCCTCATTGTAATCATCTTCTTGCGAATGCGAGTAGCGGTCACATCTCTTCTCAGAGATAAGCTGCCACCATTCTAGCGAGTCTTTGACTCTGTATTTTTACAGTCTCTGTACATTTCTTTCATTAATAGAAATCGTGTATTACTGTATCTCTGTGTTTATGGTTGCATCTCTAATATATTTTTGTTATATTACTGGATATACGCGATATCTCTGTGCATTTCTTTATTA
>ML785831.1:37914-48159 GCA_009831015.1 Picea engelmannii | reverse complement strand
CATCTGCATCTTCCATAACTGGTAGTTTTGGCCGTTAAATTTCTCGACCCTAAACTTTCCATCTTTCGACATTGCTCCCACTCGAACCAGGAACCCTCTTTTCCTGCGAGTTACCTTACGCTTTGATACCAGTTGTTAGAAAACCAGGACCACGGAGCAATAAAATAAAACAAATGCAAAAACAAAACACAGAAGACACACAATACAAGAGAGACACAGATTTACGTGGTTCACCCAGTGTGGGCTACGTCCACCAGAGAAATTTCTAGGTCCTTCCTTTATTATTATCCAACAAATGAAGGGATACAACCTACAGCAAAACCCGCTGTAACTTCCACTCCTTTCTCTCACAGTCTCCTCTCTCAGAATACAATATTCACCATCATCCATAGCCGCAATACATTTCCCTCGTAAAAGAGGGTTACCTTCTAGGGAAAAAACCCTAACATAATCTCTACCGTTAGATCTGCGACCTTATAATGAACGATCCAGATTTACAATGAAATTACAATATACTTTTACAAGGCAATTTTTTCTTCGGGGGCTTTGCCCCCGAACCCCCATTGGGGGCCCGCTTGCCCCCAGACCCCCCAGCCGGGGGGATAGCCCCCCTAGACCCCACAGAGGGGGTACCCCACCTCTGCACTCCCCTGCGTGGAAGAGTGTACATACTTCTGGGGTGTGAATACTTTATGGGGTATAAACACGGTTGAAAGCAAGGACCTCTAAATCAGGAAGATAATCACGCTCCACAACCAACACTTTCTTATTTTGTAATTCTTTTCTTTAATTATCTTCAGGGCTTACATGTACTTCCTTCTTCAATTCACTTTGTCATCTTTAAAAATTCATTTCTCCTCAACCATGAGGATTCACGTGGCGTGCCACATACCACCAGAAACAACATGATATATACTATCCATCTATGGGTTTTGTATCTGCATGTACATTTTCCTTCATGTCTAAATACCTTCATCAATCTTGCAGTCCAAAACCCATGACTAGGGTTGACATCAATGGCAACAACCAATCTTCCAACATCGAGACCTACATTCAATTGAGAGAGAGAGTGTTGTCAACAAGTGTTGGTGTATTTTCAATTTGAAATAAATAATCTTAAGGAGTCATAGCACAAGTATGAGTTAGATGAGAGTGATTTGTAGTTCACAATATAGTTAAAGTGTCATGCATCCATGTAGCTTTTGACATAATATTTCTCTCTTTGTTATAATAACAATTCTTTCCAAGAATTCTATGATTTTTTTTTTCTTTGCAACTTCTCAATATTTCCATAGCAACGATCTGTTACTAGAGCCATAACTATGGAGGTGAATGCAATAGATTTTAATTTGACATAATCCCAAACTATATTATAATCTTTAAGTCATTGGTACCCAACACATAAGAGGTATACAAGGAATATCATGTTGATTAATTGGGTTGGTTGTCATTGATGCCAACCCTTGAAGAAAGTCAAAATTATGACTGAAAGGTAGATCATGGAGAGCAACAACATGTATAAAAATGGAATACCATAGTTTGATGGAAAAAAGTATACATTTTTTGAGCAGAATGATGAAAACATATATACAAGCACAAGGATTTGAAATTTGACAATCAATTGTAGATGGATACAAAGAACCAACAGTTTCGCTGACAAATGAAAGGGCAATAAAACTCAGGCAAAATAATTCCAAAGACACAAATGCACTTCTGAATGGTCTTTGTGAATCAATTTACACCAAATTTATACATTGTAAATATGCTAAAGAGATTTGGGACAAGCTTCAAAATATTTATGAAGGAGATTCAAAAGTCAAAGCAACAAAGATTCAAACGTACAGAGGTTAGTTTGAACAACCAAAGATGAAGGAAGATGAGAATATTGCAGTTTAGTTCTTATGAGTCGATGAAACAGTAAATTCAATCATAGGATTGAGTGAAGAAATTAAAGAATCTGTAATTGTTCAAAAGTACTAATATCTCTCCCTATGAGATTTGATCCTAAGATATCAACACTAGAAGAAAGAGTAGATCTAGACTCAATAAGCATGGACGAACTACATGGAATCTTCACGACATATGAAATGAGAACTAAAGAAGAAAATCCAGATATAAAAGAAACAACTTTCAAATAATCCAAAAGGTCAAAGCAAAAGGGAAAGAAAAAGGAAAAAGAACATAGCAACAACAGTGACATCTCGGAAGATGATGAAGAAATGACCAACTTTGTCAGAAGATTGAACAAGGGAACCAACAACAGATATAAAGGTAATTTTTCTTTAATTTGTTTTAATTGTGATGGTATTGGTCATTTTTCTAACAATGTCCTCATAAGAAAAAGAATAACAATGATGAAGATCACCCAAATAGAAAACAAACATATAAAGGAAAAAGAATTACAAAGAAAGTTTTCAAGAAAAACTTATGCACCAAAGAAGACATCTCATCATCAGATGAAGATGAATTCAGTGACAGTGAGACAAAAAGAGTTCTATTCATGGCAGTAGAAGACTCTGACAAAGAAGACACCGAAGAATAATATGAAGAGGCCGAAGAAGAATATGAAGAGGCAGAAGTTGATTACCGAGAAGAATTTTTGTGTGCCATAGAAGTTATAAGAAGATAAAAGAAGAAAAACAAGAAGCTACAAGAGGAATTAGACAAGAAAGAAGACACTCAAGAACTAAAACAAATCATCACAAATTTTAAGGGTCAAATAGAAGAAGATAAAAGAGTTGAAGAAGCACTCAAAGAACAACTAGAAGAAAGAGACATGATCATTGGAAATTTGGAAGCAGAGACTGTCACATTAATAAATGATCTTCAAAAGAAAAATATGCAGAACAACTCAAAAGTTTTGGATGACATTATCAGTAGTCAAAAACCTCATCATGACAAGTTCGGACTTGGATACAATCTAACAGAAAAGGGATCAAGCTCCAAAACAATAGAGCAAGAAACATATCCAAAAAGCTATGCAGAAACAATCAAAGGGGATAAAAATATCTACAAAGAAGATTATAGGGACACTCCTCCACCGAGAAGATTTGGATTTCAGAATCAATAATAGACAGATAGACTTCAGGAAGAAAAAATATTCAGAAGAGAAACTCATTTCAGAATATCTTCAACTCCTAGGTATCAAACTATATTTTTTTGTTTATGTTATGCATGTAATAATTTTGGACATAAAGCTATGAATTGCAGAGCTAACAACAGGTTTGAATCATTGAGCACTGAAGTGGAATGATACAAGTGTAAAAACTTTGGACACATGGCCAAAGATTGCAGAATGATAGTTCCTCCTAGAGAACCACAACAGAACAACAACAGTCACAGACAGGAACCTCAGAAGAGAACATGGATAAGAAAGAAGAATCAGTATAATAATGAAGAATGCACACTCTCTCTACAAGCTAAGTAGGAGAAACGTGGTTGGTATGTTGACAATGACTGTTCAAAACAAGTGACAAGTGATAAATACAAGTTTCTTACATTAAGAAAGGAAATATATGAACCGGTCTCCTTCAGAAATGATGATTCAGCTAAAATCATTGGAAAATGCACAGTCATAATTGGAAACAAGAATACCAAGGAAGAAAATGTTCTACTAGTAGAAGATATGAAACATAATCTTTTAAGTGTGAGTCAAATGTGTGACCAAGGTCATAAAGTTACTTTTGATTCATAAAAGTGCGAGATAAAAAAAGAAGAATCAGGAAAATTGATTGCAAGAACTACAAGCAACATATATGTACTAAGTGAAATTGGAAATGAAAAGTGTTTTCTAGGAAAAGAAGATGAAAGCTGGCTATGGCACAGAATAATGGATCACATACACTTTGATAACCTTGTCAAAGGCAGTAAAAATGAAGCAGTTAGAGAAATTCCCTAGATTATGAAACCAACCAACACTTTATGTAAGCATTGTCAACAAGGAAAGAAAACAAAGACTCGGTTTAAATAAAAAAAATATTCAACGACAAGACCATTGGAAACTGTGCATACTGATTTAGTTGGACCAACTACAACAAAGGGCTTAAAAGGTGAGAAATACTTTATTTTATTAGTTGATGATTATACAAGAATGACTGCAGTTTGCTTTCTTAAGAATAAGTTAGAAGCTTTTGAAAACTTCAAGGTCTACAAGGAAATGGTTGAAAATGAAATGGATTCAAAAATCAAATGTTTGAGATCTGATAATGGAGGAGAGTTCACTTCAAAGGAATTTATGGACTACTACAGCAGGCATGGAATAAAAAAACAATTCTTCATTGCTAGGACACCTCAACAGAATGGAGTTGTTGAAAGAAAGAACATGATAGTACACGAAATAACTCAAACAATGTTAATGGATTACAAATTGAGAGATATATTTTGGACACATGCAGTACATACAACGGTTCACATTCAAAACAGAGTAATTCTCAGAAACAACACTGATAAAACTCCCTACGATCTATGGAAAGGAAGACCGGAAAATGTGAAACACTTCAAAGTATTTGGAAACAAATGTTACATCAAAAGAGAAGATGTCAGAATGAGAAAGTTTGACTCTTATGTGGACAAATGAGTACTTGTTGGTCACTCAAGTACCATGAAAGAATACAAGTGTTACAATTTGAGGTTGAACAAAGTTGTGGAAATCATTAAAGTAACAATTGATGAAATGGGTGGACGCGAATTAAAGGAAGAAAAAAATGAATCAATGGAACAACTTTACGAAGAAGAAGCAAAAGATGAAAAATAATTTGAAGGGGAAGATGAACAGGATCAAACAGAAGTAGAAGAACAAGTTCAACAAGTGCCTCCATAGACACCTAGAAAACGAGTACAGACGAATCATCCTTCAGATCAGATTATCGAAAACAAAGATGTAGGAGTTGATACTAGAAGAAGAATCCGTTCACCAAAACAAATGTACCTAACACTCTCATCTACAATTGAACCAAATAGTTTTGAAGAGGCCAGCAATGATGGATTTTGGAATAAGGCCATGGATGAAAAATTGGATCAAATAGATAAGAATGACACTTGAGAATTGGTTCCAAGACCAAAGAATAAAAATGTGATTGACACAAAGTGAGTATTCAGAAATAAATTGAATGAATATGGACATGTTACAAGGAAAAAATCTAGATTGGTATGTAAATGATACATACATGTTGAAGGAATCGACTTTGAATAGACATTTTCTCTAGTTTCCATAATGGAAGCAATCTGATTGCTCCTAGCTTATGCATGCTCCAAGAATATTAGAGTGTATCAGATGGACGTGAAATCATCTTTTTTGAATGGGGAACTTGAAGAAGAAGTTTACATTGAACAACCAGAAGGATTTCAATTGTCAGATAATGCAGATTATGTGTGTAAATTGAAGAAGACCTTGTATGGTGTAAAACAAGCTCCTAGAGCATGATACTCTAGACTGGATAAACATCTACAACAATCAAGGTTTAGAAAAGGAAGTGAAGACAACAACCTCTACATCAAGGTAACTCAAGATATTATTTTATTAATTGAAGTTTATGTTGATGATATTATTTTTGGAAGTACTGATGACATGTTAAGCCATAAATTTGCAAAGGATATGCCTAATTAATTTGAAATGTCATTATTTGGAGAACTATCATTCTTTTTGGGTCTTTAGATATGTCAAAGCAACCAAGGAATTTGTATTTCTCAAACTAAGTATATCAGATAAATGCTAAAAAGGTTCGGAATGGAAGATTGCAAACTAGTTACCACTACTATGCAAACCAGTTGAAAGTTGAGAAAATATGATGATTCAAAGTCTACAGACCAGAGACAATACATGTCAATGATTGGTAGCTTACTATATGTGACAACATCCAGACCAGATGTAATGCAGGAAGTTGGATAGGTGGCACGATTTCAAGCAACAACAAAAGAATCACATGTATTAGCAGTGAAGAGGATTTTCAGATATCTCAAAGGAACAAAAGAGTTTGGATTATTTTATCCAAAAATAAATGATCTATCACTTATTGCTTACACAGATGCAGATTGGGCAGGTTGCATTGATGACTGACAAAGCACAAGAGGAGCAACATTCTACTTGGGTGAGTGTTTAGTATCACGGTTAAGCAAGAAACAATAATCAATATCCTTATCTACAGTCGAGGTAGAGTATATTACAACAGCAACATGTTTTACAAAGGTTCTATGGATGAAACAAACTCTGATAGATATATAGGTTGAGTATGATGAGCCCATTCCAATCTATTGTGATAATACAAGCGCCATCAGTATTTCAAAGAACCCGATGATGCACTCCAAGACAAAGCACATTCCAATAAAGTATCACCTTCTACGGGAACAGGTTACAGAGAAGAATATCAGAGTTGAATATGTGGGCACAAAAGAACAAGTGGTAGACATATTTACAAAACCACTTCCACGAGAAGCTTTTGAGTATCTACGCCAGAGACTCAGAGTAATTTCTACTCCAAAATGAATTCTTTTGAATGGTTATCTTATAAGTCTTATATTTACACGAGGAAGCACCATAAAGAGGACAGTTCAGGTTGGAAGGAAGAGTTTAGTCAGGGGGAGTATCCCCAAAGACAGTTCAGTTAAGGGGAGTAGCTCTGGATGGAAAGATACATTTTCCATTGATGACAAAGGGGGAGATATTTATCAGATGCAAAGGTAAATGCTTGGAGAAAGAGCACAGAGACATGGTTCCAGGGGGAACGATGGTCACATGGGGAGCATGAATGACATGACTTCAGTATTGCATCAGAGTGTTGCTAGCAATGCCAAAGGGGGGAGATTGTTGATTAATTGGGTTGGTTGTCATTGATGTCAACCCTTAAAGAAAGTCTGATAGGAATTTCAGTAGCACAAAGGTTTGGGTAATGGACCCAAGTTTGTTTGATAGATAATGGTATGAGTTTTGATATATTTTCAGGTAAGAGTATTCTAGATGGATAACACATGTAATGTCATTTCTGGTGGTATGTGGAATGTCACATAACTATTCACAGTTAGAGAGTTATGACCATGTGAAGTTGGAGAACCCTCATGAGTCATCTAGAAGCCCCAAAAGGTCAAAGTAGTCAAAGTGTTTACAAAAGAAATTATTTAAATTATAAAGTTAATGGAGAACTCCCTAAAATAAGGAAAGTGGGATGCTACATGAAAGTATAAATAAGAGGCAAGGCTCTTTCATTTAATCACACTTGAACCTATTGAATATCATTGAATATATATTTTGTGAAAGGTTATTTGGGCAGGTATTATTGATAGAGAAAAGTGCGACAGAAAAAGTGTGAAAGAAAAATCACGGTAGAAAAATCGCGGGAGAAAAAATGCAGAAAAAAAATCACGGTAAAAAACGTGCGGCAGAAAAATCGCAGCAATAACATGGTTGGAGTCTATTTATGAGAGATAAGACACATCTTGTTTGAGGTATGTTTTGTGAGCTAGGGTTTATCTCTTAAGATGGTATTGGATGTTTAGTATTGCTGCATATATCATATTTGTTGAGGGATACAGTTGGTATTTTGTTGTTGGTATTGTGCATATGGGTATTGGTCTTTTGGCTGTGATGTGTTGTTGAAGTTGTTGGTTTATCTTGAGGCTACATAATAGTGAGGTTGTGGAACATAGTTTGATGTAAGGGTTTATGGATAGAGTGATGAATTTTTTATGGTTATATTGGTGTATGTCTTCGGTATATAGTCGAGGTACATGTTGGGTACATGGTTGAGACAAGTAGTTGATAAATTGACACATACATTAGGTGTATAGTTGATGGTGTTGGTACATCTTGATGAGTCATAGTTGATGTGTAGTTGATGCATGATACATCTTGGTTCAGGTTATTGGTACAGGTTGTTTGGTGATCCGTAGGATCTTTTAATGACTATGGTTGAGTTTTAATTTTGCATGCGTTAATTAACCATTTGAGAAAACTTAGTGAAAGAATGAGGAAAGAAGAGGAATTATAACATCCATATACACATTTGCATATCTGAAATGGAATAATAGACAACAAACCATAACACACAGATTGATAACGGAGTTCGGCACAACTTTGCCTACGTCTTCGAGCCTTTGTCTTTGTGGGGGAGGCTTCTTTATTTCTATTCAAAAGCTCAAAAGTACATTGTTGCAATGAAAAATGGCTACAAGACTAATCTGGTCATGTTCGTCTAGATCTCAAGAACCCTGCAAAGAAAACGACACGCAAAACGAACGTCCGGAGCTCCCAGAAATGATTCGACAGTGTTTGCTCCTCAAAAGCTTCTCTACATCAAAATTGCTTTGGCTTGGCTTCCCTTCAGCATAACTCTGCTCTGACTTCTCTCTCATGGCCTCAAACATGTTTGGTTTATATAGCTTTGAAGTTGGTTTCTCATCTCCAACTTCCTCCAAAAATTTGGGCTCCAAAAATGCCCAATATCCCCCAAAAATGGAGAGAATCAACTAAAAATAGGCATATTAATAATAAAAACCCAAAATCTTGGCATAAAAACCCACTTCATAACAATAACATGGGCATAAGCCCCTGATTCCGTGTGCGCGCCCCTTGATTCTTGGTCGTATGAGGCTCCATGTGGCCACATCCCAACTGCGCGCTTTTGAAGGGATAAGCCCCCCCATCATACGGACACATGGTGCATGGGATAGAACCGTGCCCTAAAAAAAATGCGCCCAACAGGTAGTGGCGCCCACGCCCTCTTGGTCGTTGATCACATGCAGGTGGATAGACCACAGGCTAGGGCTTAGCCCCCATCCCCCTTCTTTATGCGCACATACCATGCAATATATTTCATATTGTAGGTTTTATATCATAAGCAATAATTTGGTGTATTGGCAAATGACCATTTCTTAAGGTGTTGGGCTTGGTGGTGGTCATGGGTTCAAAACCCATTGACCCCAAAACATTTTTTTTTTTTAAACATGACACTTCAACTGATGACTGGGTGCCACGTGGCTGCCCATGACTGGGCCACGTGGCATCTCCCCATTCAACGGATTAATGCCACTTGTCAACCATTGACTAGTCCAGTTTCCTGCCACATGTCTACCCTGTCAGCGAACCTGCCCAATCACCATCAGCCAGAGAGTGCCACATCATCTCCTGCACAGTTAGCATGCTGATGTCATCAGCATTGACTTTTTGACCAGTTGACCTTTGACTTTTTACCTGTTTGGGATTCCGATCAGAATGCGATAACTTTCGCATACGAAACCTGTTTGACAAAGTAAATATACCACCGGAATCAGGAAGACGAGACGGATACAATGGTGCTATTTTTGTCGCATTCCGAACACTTTGATTTTTGAGCATTTTTCAAGCCCTGTCAGGCTTCTGGATCCAATTTCGGATCACACCTCCCCACAAAAAGACCTTTTGGTCCCCAAAAGGTTACTGACCAGTCAACAAGCTCGGGATAGGCCACCCGTCTTGCTCTCTAGATCAATTGTAACACAATCATGACAACTGACAGTATATTGTTAGCCATTTGAACCCTGTTACATCTTACTGAAGCCACTATCATCCATGTAGAAAACATTGATAATGACAGCATCAAAAAGATGACTGCAAATGAACTGATATACTTGAAATATCTGCACGACATGAGCTTATCTTGAAGCAATTTATGATTGATTTTCCATTCAACAACCATGTTTTGTTCTTGCCTAAGATCAATTACTTCATTTGAAACAATTAGTGGTTTGTTGCTTGCTTGCACTGCCTTCGTTAATTGTTCCATTGTTTGAAGTGTTTTATTTTCTTTAACACGATGAGCATGAACCACATAATCATGACTTGCTTTAGTGAATTGATATTGATTGTTTGTCCTGTAAAAGATTGTCTTACGATCATATAAATATGGGCTACCTAAGACCATTCCACATTCTCTTAACGACACAACATCACATGTTACTTCATCCACATACTTAGATGAAATTGCAAATTTGATTTTGCACTGCTTTGTTATGTGCATCTGATGATGATTTCTTATCCATTTAAGTGTGTAAGGCTTATGATGAGTTTGTGTTTTTAATCCCAATTTCTTAACCAATTCTTCTGAGATTAGATTAGATTGAGATCCACTGTCGGTTAATGTGTCTATCTTAGTGTGTCGCATGATTACCCTTATATGAAACAACTTGTTTCTACAATCAATCTCTTCACCAAATTTACCTGTCATACCAACCAATGAAATCTTTGACTCATCACCTAAATCCGATCCCAAGTCTGTG
>ML785831.1:14763-26542 GCA_009831015.1 Picea engelmannii | reverse complement strand
ACACTCATTGGCAATATATTTGCTTGTTTGGGGTAATTGATTATAATTTACAGAATACTTGCTTGTAGGGTCGGTCAATTATTGAGCTAGTTGGCTTGGCTTTTGTCAATGACATGGTGCAGGTGGAGACTATTGCCCAGTTTGGTGTTATCTTTCTTTAAACAGGCTTCAAGCTGTTGGATTTTTTGTTGCTCTGGGAGGTTTGCTGCAAATCTTCCTTTTCAAGTGCCTCTGAGGCATTACTTCCTTGTTGTATGGTGCAACGTCCTTAGGTGTCTTTGTGGTGATTTCTTGTCAATATCATCAACAGTTGTGGTTTTAAAGTTTTTAATGGAATGAAGCAGTGTCAACGACCTTCAGGGCCGAGTCACGGTTGGAAAACTTATTCTGCAGGACTGCTACCGGGTTGCTATTTGCATTTTTATAAGTTTTGGGTAGAAACAACGCATCTTTGCAAGGGATAATCTCCATGATAAAATCGTTAGTACTAATGTCCATGTTCTTGACAGCTGCAACCATATCATCTAGGTCTTTTATTCCTTTCCTTTTGAGGCTGCTGGTATGCCTCTCTTCTCAGACAAATGAACGTGACCAGCTGGCCTAGGTTTCCTTCTGCTTGCAAGTGGCTTGGAGCAGTGACAAACTAGGTTTGAGCCCTGACTTGGGTTCATTCGCATTAGGAGTTGTGGCATTGGCCTCATATTTTGGACAGCATACACGTGAGCAAGGAAAATTGTATCTCTTGCTGCTAGGCAGAACATCTCATACCCTGGTCACTAGTTCTTTGCTATTTAGAATGATTCCAGTAGTCAAGCATTTGGTGGGGTGTTTCTTTGCACTTTTTAACAAGCATTCCAACAAGCAAGCATGACCACATATCCCATGGGGATTATGACTTCGCCTTGATAATTCATTCTTTGTTCGCCACACCTATTCTAACAAGCACAGCGCTTTTTTTAAACCGGTAGGATAGTAGGGATATTGTGCAATTAAACTGGGATGAATTATTACAGGAACCGAGACACCAAGGGCACTTAGAAGTGAAGGATTTTAATTAGCACAACTATAATTCTCTTTATTTGCAAATTAACGATTTCAATTATCTAAAACTGCTTTGAAAAGTCTATTTTTACTGTGCTGTATTTTCTTAAATTAAATTTTAATTTTATATAATTTCTTATAAAATAAAGTAAATTAAAAAAAAATTGCTATAAATATGAAAAATCTTAATTTATGTTAAAAATATGATCATGTGAATTGGATAAGTATCCCGATAGTCAACTGGAAGAATTCTAGAAACTAGAGGTACGATAGATTGATGAAATTGATTCAACCAATTTGATTGACTAAGAGAGAATAATTAACTAAAAGAATGTGTATGGGGAAATTGCCTAGTGTATCAAATAGATAGGGGCTTACTAGTGTGCATATGTTGATGACCAAAGTGGGAGATTGACTAGATGGGATGCATGACGTGTATTTAAGAAACAATAGTAAGCATTGTCAATAATATTATTGTAGTTAAAAAGATGTCGGTGAGGAAGTGATGTCTATGTCGTATTCAATGATTGAGAGCTTGTTGATGTCTATTATAAAATATGGAGTCAAATCATTGTGTAACTATAGAGAAGAAATATAATTTTAATTTTCACAATCAATCATTAAGATGGAATAATAGAAAGATAATTTTAATTTTCACAATCATCCACATTCATTTATATTGTGATATGAGATATAAGAAGGAAACATACATAATCAAGCAAAGGTTTACATGGTTGGAAATAATAGGGATATAAATTTATATTGTGATATGAGATATAAGAAGGAAACATACATAATCAAGCAAAGGTTTACATGGTTGGAAATAATAGGGATATAAATAGGAGACAACAATTTTACCCAAATAGGGTAAAAATATGTTATTAGTAAGTTCAATAAAAGTAGTTGGAGATTTGCAAGGAAAAATGACATCACTAGCCATTCATATAGATCAAATGTGTTTTTTTAGTGATGTCTTCCAGCTGTCCCAAGACACCATGCACACGGGATAATAACCATAGGTGAAATCCATCAAGGTGAAATATCATGCATATTTTAAGAGCTAATTGATAATATTTTGAAGTTGTTTCTCAAGCTCAACTTGATTGATGGAGAAAACGAGGAGGTAGTCCGAGCGAATAGGGATTCGATTTTACCATCTTTTTCTTGTTGAAACATTCACACATGTTGTTGCACACATGTTGTTGTAGGTCCAAAAACTATTTTTATCTATGCTTTTCGTCATCCATGACTATGACGTAACGGTAGGTAATATCTATGGATAAGTGGATGGAACCTTAGATCTAGATCATTGCCGAAATAATGTAGAGATCAAAGAGGTTGTGAGAGCATAAACAAAAGTTTCCACAAAGTGAGGGAACAGATCCTGATAGAAGTTGCAGAATCAAGAAGGGAGTGGATCTAAGACTAAATCATTGAAAAAATTATGATAGAGTTGTTGAAGTTAGGAGCGAATGCCCTCAAATTAATTTAATAGAGGTTGAATCCAAGAATAAACTCTAAAATATTCTAGATAATAGAAGATATAATCAAACAAATACCAAATATTTTCTAACATACTCATAAGAATGTACAATTTTTATTTATTTTTATTTTTATGATGAATATTAATTCTTTTTTTAAATAAGAGATGCCAATTATTAATTCTTACCAATTCTTTATAAAACAAATAAACAATTATAATTTATAAAATTAATTAACATAAATGATAATATACATTTGTGGTTAGATGTTTATATTGTTTTATGTCTTTTCCAGAGTTTTGCATGGCCATGATTTTGGCTGGGCACATTCTTCCATAGTGGCCCAGAATCCTTATTTACTAGGAGAACATTGCTCAAAGCTGTATCACAAATAGGAGAGCACTGCTCAAAGTTGTATCACAAATCTTGAGTACTTGTAAGAAGGATTCACTGTCAGTTATTCATCATTAAATGTGATAGTTATATCCCCATCCCAAGTACATCATTTACATTATTCACAATTTAATATAGTGTAACTTACTATGAGTTTCTTCCTTTATGATTTTTCCTAATCTAATCCTATAATTAATCTATAATCAAGCCAATTAATATTGGAGAGAGGAGAAATTCTTGTTTCACTCCAATATTATTATTTATTTTGACTTTTCCACTTGCATTTTTATTATTTATGGGTCCAACCAACTCTATAATAGCCTTTTTCATATAAGTGGATAGGTATTTCTCTCCACTCAACTTGAATTCCTACCTTTTTTTTATTCTTTCACAAAGTTTTATGTCTAACATTTATTAGAGGCTTTAAATCGAAAACTACAAAGAAAATATAGCTATTATTACCTCTCCCTCACACTTTCTCAATAAAAACCCTAAGATTTACTAGGTAGTCAATTGTTGAAAGTTTAGGTTGAAAACCAACTTAAGAATGAGACTTGATGTTGTTTTCTACCATTCATTTCCATATTTCTTATCCAAAATGGTGCCAAGTAGCACAAAAAAGAGGACACTAACCATGATGGTCATATTTTTTCTCACATTATTTCCATCATTGTGATTGTGAATAGGTATCATATTGCTATCCTACTAGTCTCTAAGAAATTCATGCCATATTAATTGCTTAAATATATCCTTAAGAAAATCATGGTAGACTCCTTTCCCTTGATGTATATCTCATAATGTTCACATAGACATGTTTTAATTTCTTCTTCATGTATCTCACCTTGCTACATAATTTTTGGATGACATACTAAAGTGTTAATTCTTATTTAAAAAAACTCTTTTTTCCTTTGCATGAGTTTATATATTCATTCATCCAATGTGTTACTTCAACAAATTTGTAACTTAGTAGTCTATTTAGAGTTGATTCTCATTTCTCTTTCAGCAGCCATTATGGGGCTTCTTAGTGGGTTTCCTCTTTCCATCTTGAAAGCATTCTTCCTTTACCTATATCAATTTTTTTTAAATATTGTTCATTATATAGGATATGTGGTTTTCTTGATTGTTCTTTTTATTCATTGACTAGAGACAATTTCTTTTTATAGTTTACTTTTAATATAATATTTTTAATTGCTTTTTTTTCATCTTTAGCACTCCATTACGAGAAAAGGAAATTGACATATGCACTCGTTTTGTAAGCTTCACAATCCTTAAGTTCTCTTTTGTGTTATTAAATAATCCACCACTCATGAACCCTCCCACACAATGTGTCCTTGCATTAAAATCTGTCTAAAATTGCTATTTTGTGTTATATCCCCCCTCATGAACCCTCCCACACAATGTGTCCTTGCATTAAAATCTGTCTAAAATTGCTTTCTCCAATTCTAAAAAATATTATATATTCTTCTGGAGGTACATAAAAGATACAAGTCATCTTAAGATATGTTTAACATTCTATATATTTTAGACTTTCCTTTGATATTATAGTCAAACACATGGAGGTTATTAAAAAATGATACTAATGCATTTACATTATTAGGTACAAGAACTCACCATGAAGTGGAGAATATTAATTAATACAACTACAATAACATAATATAACATTAAAATAAAGAGAATGAGAAAGTTAAACTTGATCCGTAGTTTTTTAAGCGGAGAAGGTACGAAATCTCTATATCCAAGATCAATAGCCAAGATCGAATCAGTTCCCTTTAGGGAGATGGTTAAGGATGTGCACTAACACAAACAATAATGACTTAGGATTTTTTCCTTCTTTACTTTATGGCCTTACTATCCACATGGTGCCTCCGAAAATCTCTCAAGGTGAAGACGTATCACTCGCAGATATACAAATCCTGGCAGATATACAAATCTAGTTCTTACAATAGCTATAATAATTTTTCCATTAGCATGAGCATGTGCTCCAACACTACAATTAGGTGATTGTCGGACTGGATGAACATATTATAGATTTGCATATTCGTAGTCCCACAACAACGCCTTTCTTTGGCCTCCACTTGGACTCTAAAGTAAGTCTTTGTCTGGTCGAGTTTGATAGTGTGCGTTTGATGACAAACAAGCGGATGCATGGATCAGAGTTTTCTCTTCATATTTTAAACATAAAACATGAAGTTGAACTGGGGGAGTATGATAAACTTACATTGTTAATCTGCCACCTCTAAGGGCCAGTGACTCAATGATGGGAAAATGTTTAACATACAGGGATTGAAGATGCATTTCCTCTGTTGAACTTAAAGACAAGGCAATGGTCGAGGCTTCTCATTCTATAACTAGATGGAACAATGTTGAACTTAAAGACAAGGCAATGGCCGAGATTTCTCATGCTATAACTAGATGGAACAATGTTTACACAGTTTTTTATGAACATTTTTGTGTGGTTGGGTATAGTGTGTTAAGGAAAATACTAATTACATCCTTAAGTAATTAGTTAATTAGTTAGTTTACCATTACAGGAGTTGGTAACTCAATAACTTCTTGCAACCATATTGTAACCACACATATTCATATTAATAGAATACACATCAATAGTGTAGTACTTAGAAATAATGGAGATGTTATTAGTTAAGTAGGTTTTGATCTAGTGTTTATTTAGGATTTAGATCATATTTTCTAGCAGTGTGTTCTAACTCCCTAAAGTGAATGTAATTCTATATATTCATGTACTCTTGATTGTTTTAATCAATGAATTGAGTGGTGTTGCCTTTGGTTGCCTCCAGGTGTTGCCTCACCTGTGAGCAGCTGGTTTCATTCATTCTTATTTGTCTTTCCATTTTCTAAGTTGGTATCAGAGAGTGATCGTTGGTTGCTGGAGTGAAGAGCTATTTGTGTGAAGTCTCCTCTGTGTAAAGTATCCTTTGGTGGATCGTTGTCTTGAATCGCAGATTGGTGGATAGTTGTCTTGAATCGCAGATTAGTGGATCGTTGTATCACTGCTTCCACTTCATCACTGTTGCTGGATCTGGAGGAGATCAAATCATTGGACTTCATCGTGCCTACGAGAGGAGAGAGGTATCACGAATGCGTTGTATTGCGTCTGCGTGGAGGAAGAAGAGGAGCGCAAGAGATTGTTCGACGCAAAGAGGCATCCGTGGACTGAATGGTTGTGGTTCGTGCGTCTACTGTAAAATCCTAAACACATTTCACATTCTGTTAGAGCTTCCATATTGTATCAGAAGTGTTTCAATGCAATCATTTTTTGTTTTCCTTCCTGTCGGATAAGATTACATTCGTGGATAAGAGTGTGGATTTGTGTGGATAAGAGTGTTGATCTGCATGGATAAAAGCGTGGAGCGTGAAGCACAAGGGATTGATGCATTGGCAGTGTGGAGTTTGCAACAGCTTGGTGGAGTGTTGATTTTGCAGTGGCGTGGGCAAAAGAGACGTGTGTTTGCTGCATTGACTGCCTAGAAGGAGAACGAGTTTGCAAGCATGGTGAATCCACTCGCAAAAACCTATCTTAATAAAGCCAATAAGTTAGATGGCTTGAATTTTGTCAATTGGAAATTCAAGATGCAAATCTTGATGGAAGGTTATGGTGTGTGGACAGTGGCAAAAGGATATGAAGTGCGACCTGATGTGGCTACTGTTGCGACAATGACAACCATCCAAGATTGGGATAGGTAGGGAACAATGACAAGGTATTATTAAGAATGTCCGTGAAATATAGTATAATTTCTTACATTAGAGATGCTAAGACTTCTAATGAAATCTCAAAATCACTTAAAGATTTGTATGAGACTAATAATACAAATTGTATTCTTTTCCTGAAGAGTAAATTGTTAAGTATTAAATGGATGTAAATGAGTACTTTTCTTTGGCGAATTAAAGACATGAAAGACAAATTGGGAGATATAGGAGAAACAATGTCAAGCACTGATCTTGTCACAATTACCTTAAATGGAATGCTAGAGGACTATCAAATGTTTATAACAGGCCTTGCAGCAAGAGAGAAAGCTCATACCTTTGAGGAACCGACATGTATATTTCTGCAAGAAGAAGAGAGGCACACGAATTTGAATCCTCAGAATTCAAACTTAGCACTATGGACAAAGAAAAGATTCCCTAGAGGGAAACCAGGAGAAGGAGGCAAAGGAGGAATTTCATTTCAGAGGAAGTCATTTCCAAAGCCAAATCAAGGTATGTCATTTCCAAAGCCAAATCAAAGCTATGTCATCTAATAGAAATGAGCCTAAGTGTTTCTATTGTGGTAGGATTCGACATCTTGCCTGAAAATGTTATAAGAAGAAAAGTGAGGCTAGGCATAAATATAGAAAACATTCAGGACACTTTGCAGAAGAAAACCCGAATTTTGATTTAAAGGATCTTATATTGTTTGTGTCTAATGTTGTGTTGTCTGCGGAAACTGATGATGTTAATGCATGATTTGTGGACTCTAGGGCCTCAATTCACATGATATGCGATAAGAAGTGGTTTACAAATTTCAAAGAAATACATAATGATGCCCATATTTATCTTGGAGATGATCGTTCTTATCAAATCAAGGGATATGGAGATATTCCAGTAACATTACCGAGTGGTATTGTTAGACACATTCACAATGTTGTGTGTGTACCGGGGATAAATAAAAATCTGATCTCTGTGTCCACAATTACAGATCAGAATCTGAAGGTTGAATTCTTCAAGACTTATTGTATAGTGAAGGACTTGTTGGATCATTACAACACTGTTTCTACAGGGGTCAGAGCTGGAGGTTTGTACAAACTCGATGTTACCAACAAGAATCATCAAGCATTGACTTCTACAACTATGCCTACAGAAATTCTTTGGCACCAGAGGTATGGTCATATTAATTATCATGATTTGTTGTTATTACAAAAACAAAGTATGGTTGAAGGACTCCCTATGTTGAAGAATGAGTATGTTGCTTGTGAAGGTTGTGCATTAGGAAAGATGTACAGAGATGAATTCCCCTCTAATTCTGATAGGAGAAAGAGATATATATTAGAACTTGTGCATACTGATGTTTGTGGACCAATGAAGACAAGGTCCTTAGGAGGTGCTTATTATTTTTTTCGATTTATTGATGATTGCACAAGATACACATGGGTTTATTTCCTTAGGAGAAAAAGTGATATTTTTGAATACTTTAAGGAATTTAGAAACATGGCGGAGAAGAAAACAGGAAAGACCATAAAAATCCTTCGTTCAGATCAAGGGGGAGAGTATAGATTGGGGAACTTCATCAAGTATTGCAAAGATCATGGAATAGTACAACAATTTACAACTCCTCACACTCCACAGTAGAACGAAGTTGCAGAAAGGAAAAATAGAACTATGGTGGAGTGTGCATGAAGTATGATGAAAGGTACGAGTCTCTCAATTGATTTTTGGGCTGAGGCCATTAGTACTGTTGTTTATTTAAAGAATAGAATTCCAACAAGGTATCTTGATCATAAAACTCCTTTCACAGCCTTTTATGATTCTAAACCCGCAGTTCATAATTTGAGGGTATTTGGGTGTAAGGATTTTGCACATATTCCAAAGGCGAATAGGAAGAAGCTTTATTCTAAATCCTTCAAATGTATTTTCATAGGGTACTGTTTATAATTTAAAGCATATAAACTGTTTGATCCATCTACTCACAAAGTGTTTGTGAGTAGAGATGTAATTTTCCACGAGCATGAAGAAGGAAATAATGAAAACAATAGTCATGCAGGATGGCATGTACTGCTTGAAGATGAAGAGGTCAAAGAAGAGAAGTATCATCATCATCATCAATAACAATGATAGGAAGAAGGATCCAGTGACATGGATACATCTAGCACTCAGAGCTCACCAAGAGGTGAAGAAGTATCTTCACAAAGTGGGGAATAAGACAATCAATTGAGAAGATCCTCACTACAGGTTCGTCTACCTAAAATATATAAAGATTATCCCCTGATGAATAGTATTTCAAATGTCATAGAACCCATGAGTTTTAATGAAGCTAATGAACATGAAGAGTGGAGAAAAGCAATGGAGGAAGAATATGACTCTATAATGAAAAACAAAACTTGGGAATCGACTGAATCACCTAAAGATAAAAAGCCTATTGGATGTAAATGGAAATACAAACCTAAATTTAAAGAAGATGGTAGTATAGAAAAATACAAACCTAGATTGGTGGCAAAATGGTACTCACAGAGAGAGGGTATTGACTATGCAGAAACATTTGCACCAGTAGCTAAATTAAATACTATAAGGTTGTTAATTTCATTAGCTACAAAGTACCATTGGAAGCTTCACCAATTAGATGTAAAATCTACTTTTCTAAATGGTGAGTTAAAGGAGGAAGTTTACCTTACTCAACTAGAGGGGTTTGTGAAAAGTGGTATAGATTCCTTCTTTCTTCAACAAGGTTTTATGAGGAGCAAAAGTGATCCAAATTTGTATAACAAGTTTGATGAAAGGGGGCATGTTTTACTAATTTCATTACATGTTGATGATTTAATTATTACAGGAAATCCACAAAAATTGATTAGTGGAATTAAGAAACAGATACCGCAGGTATTTGAAATGAAAGATCTTGGTGAGTTACATTACTTCCTAGGTCTTGAAGTTTGGAGAAATGTTGGTCAAACCTTTGTGTCTCAATGTAAATATGTTGGAGAGGTACTTAAGAAGTTTAAGATAGATCAGTGTAAAGTATCTTTTGTTCCAATGCAACAGAACATAAAACTCTCTAGCGATGATGGTTTAAAGGAGGTAGATGGTACAATGTATAGACAGATGATGGGAAGCTTGAACTATCTCACTATAACCAGACCTGACATAGAATATGAACTATCTCACTACAACCAGACTTGACATAGCATATTCTGTTAGTGTGTTAACTCAGTTTATGGCAAAACCTCTAGAAAGCCATTAGAATGCAGCGAAAGGGGTACTGAGGTATCTCAAAGGCACAATTGATTATAATATTAAATATATTGATTCATTTGATGTTGAGCTAACATGTTACTCAGATTCAGATTGGGTTGGCAATCTGGATGATCGGAGATCTACTACATGTTATGCCTTTGGCATTGGATCCGGGATTGTTTCATGGAGCAGCAAGAAGCAGCCTATTGTATCTTTATCATCTACTGAGGCATAATATAAAGCTTTGTGTGCAACAACATGTGAAGTTGTTTGGTTGAGAAGACTTCTTCAAGATGTTGGAGAAGAACAAAGGAAAGCTACGATAATAAAATGTGATAACCAAAGCTCAATCAAGTAGGCGAATAATCTAGTTTATCATTCAAGGACAAAGCATGTTGATGCTCAATTTCATTTGGTTCTAGAAAAGATGCAATATAATGATGTTTCTTTAATGTCTTGTAATACTAGTGACAATGCTCGTGATATTTTTACAAAACCTCTTGGGAAGATTAAATTTGAAGTGTTTAGGGAGATGTTAGGTGTGAAAGTTAACCATTTCTCCATTAAGAGGAAGACTTTGAATTAATGGAGATCTTATTAATTAAGTAGGTTTTGTTTGGTTGAGAAGATAATCAAATGTAATAACCAAAGCTCAATCAAGTTGGTGAATAATCTAGTTTATCATTCAAGGACAAAGCATGTTGATGCTCAATTTCATTTTGTTCTAGAAAAGATGCAATATAATGATGTTGCTTTAATGTATTGTAATACTAGTGACAATGCTTGTGATATTTTTACAAAACCTCTTGGGAAGATTAAATTTGAAGTGTTTAGGGAGATGTTAGGTGTGAAAATCAACCATTTCTCCATTAAGAGGGAGACTTAGAATTAATGGAGATCTTATTAATTAAGTAGGTTTTGATTTAGTGTTTATTTAGGATTTAGATTCTATTTTCTAGAAGTTTGTTCTAACTCCCTAAACTAATCCTATATATTAAATGTATCTTTTCAGCCAAAGAATGCACTAGTTTATTGTGGTTTTCTGCAAACTTTAATTTCAACTCTCCATTTTGGATCCCAAATAAGTACTTATATGAAATTTAATTCTAATTTATTACCTTTTATATTTCATGAAGTTACCTCCGTCTATAATGCACTTCTTTCAGAATGCTCTAGTCTGCCCCTCCTAAGGATGTGATCAATGTTGAGAATCCCAATGAACCCTATCCTCGTCCATCGCTTCTGACTCGCAATTATACTCCTTTAGCCCATGCATTGATCTTTAGTCACAGTTGCCAATATAAGGATCGTGTTGTTTAATTAATTATGGACAGCGATAATCAGAAGAATTTGGTTTCAATGTCCTGCTCACTCCTCATCCTAACCTGTACTATCGGAGATGGGTAAATGAAGTTGCTCAGTCCTTTAGGTTGTAGCAATCTGTTAACTTATATGCGATACGACCCCTCTGATTATGCTAAGTTACTTCTAGTATACCTTACTAGTTTGAAAACTTCGCCTAGTATGACTCGTGTACTAACTCCTACACGCTCACTAAAGATGGCCACACTTATCCCTTTTACTCGTCGGCATAGCCTCGCCTCTACCCTCTCTTTGACACTGACGGTCCCACAGGTAACTCTCCATAAGTTTCCACACGTTTGCATTCTTCCTCAAGCCACCTATGCTCATCCCACGCCACGCGCAACGCCTAATACAACCTCTTTCACTCGACAGCCTCCTACGCAGCTTGATATTGCCTTACCTGCAACTTAGGTCAACGGTTCCAGACTAGGCTCTTCAAGCACAAGACAAATTTGCAGGTAATTGTAAACCATGAAGGGGAGGAAGCGGACAATCCCAACTATTTGCAGGAAAATTAATTTCACAACTATTAGAAACATACAATGAGTAGCTCCGCTCAT
>ML785830.1:497264-514632 GCA_009831015.1 Picea engelmannii | reverse complement strand
CAGTTGTAAAAATTAGCCATGAGATAACTCAAACTTGTTCCCCACTCATGGAGTCATGGTCAACTATTTTAAACTTGGTTGTTCCATTTGTCTTTGAGTATTAATTTTATTAAAAGTTTGTCTCATACGTGTGTCCAATAAAAGAGGACAATTGGGAAAGTAAAATATTTTCCCAACAGTAATCAAATAATTTATTACATAATAAAAATTTCAAAATCGGATTTTCCATAAATGGCAAATAATTTCCAAATCCAAATTTTCCAAAAATGAAAATTTATTTCAAAATTCTACATAGAATTTAATTTTCTAGAATTTGAGGATATTGCATTGGTCTTGATTATTAACGCCACTACTAGAATTCCAAGAAACCATGGTCACATAGCTAGTACTTACGCGTTTTCAATTTTCAATTATCATGATAGTACATTGGGTTTAGGGAACCCCTCGAGACCTTCATACGAGATTTTTCATTCATTTTTTTTTTGTTTAACACATAAATCGTCTTGGATCTCTGTTATGAGAGGTTTTGTCATCGCTTTGAAATAATTCTCCCACCATTTAGACCATATTGAACTTGGTTTGTAACAATATGTCTAATGTATTAGTCTCCTCACAAGGTCTACAAGAGGGTTTTCGAAACATTAAGTTTGGAAACATTTTAAATAGGTAGATGACATTTTATGAGGATCACAAGCGACCTCTAAACACCGACATTTTTCGTGCAAATTCAGGTTAAACCTTTAGTACTAAGTCATTAAAGGTATATGCAACACCTCTTAATTATTTTCTTTAAAAGATCTTGTGAATTATATGGAGATACTATGAAAAATGTCCAACGAAAATATTATACCCAAGTCGTGGTCTCCTTTCCTTTTGAGTGAAGGTTTATGAAATGCATTTTATCTTCATTGTGAATATACTCTGGTTTCTTTTACAAGGACTCCTCTATGTACAAGTTGTGTGGACCGTAAGAGCTTAATCTTGGTTTCACCATTCTTGTTTTTGTCCTTTCACTTCGGGTGTATTTGTATTTCACGTATAAATTGCTTTCTGGTTTAATTGATAATTCTTGTCTAATTACGCCACTTGTAATGTACCCAAAATTTTACAAAATAAAAATAAAAATAAAGGGGACAAACTAAAGTATATTATGTATGACAATTGTTAATGTCATAAGACAAGTTATGTCTTAATTCATTAACTAAATTCTTTATAGGTGTAACATTATCATCACTCGTTCTAAAGGCTACAAAAGTACTTAAGCTTGACATTGTTGGAAGATGTTTAATTTTGAGGTTTTGAGCTTTAGATTTTGCCTCTTAGAAATAAATTTTTCACCCAAAAATTAAAAGAAACTTGGAGAATCACCTTTTAAATTTAAAGATAAATCCATCGCTTGTTGAAAATGCACTTATAATATCCACTGTCAATTAGCTACTCTAATTTTATCAAATGGTCTTAATGATCTTCGAACCGTAGAAGTTTTTCGAGTTTTAAAGAAAGTGTGTAACATTCGCTTCGAATCTTCGTGCTTTGGGTATTCCAGCAAGTCTAAACATTCCAAAACCCCAAATTCACCGAAATGCCGAAGTACTTAAGGCTAATTCAAGGTTTAAAACACGATAAAGTAAAACATAAAATTAAGTAATAGGAGATTAGCTTCTTCATCGATTTGATCTTCGAGAGATGTATACCCTTATTTTATCCAACACTCATGAACGTCGAAGTATTAACGATATGTATGATTGGTTAAAGGTCACAATTTGAATTGTGATTAACGATTTTTTTTTAGTGAAGATCTTACAAATATCTCTTGTTACAAGAAGGCTAATCTTATTTCCTTAAGGATTATGGCACCGTGAAAAGTTGCAAGAAAACTTGATGGTTCAAATTTTAGAATCTAGTGGAACGAAAAATCAATTCGGAAGTTGGATAAACTAACAAAAGGACCAAATATAGTAGGAAAGGGGCTTAACTCCCCAAAGTGGAAGATCTGGCACCACGTGTCCTTTTATTTGGACAATTGAGATTTACTTTGGAACTTCGAGCTTTGGGCTTTCTAAGATGCAAAAAAGTACAAATCCCTGAAGTGCTAAGTTCGCGAAGTGAGATATCTTCTGCCACCTATCCTCTTGATTTCAATGATGAAGATTTACTTTGGAACACCGGGCTTTGAGCATTTCGAGGTTCAAATTTCCTAGGTGAAAATCTCTGAAGTACTAAGTCCCTAAATTACAAGATCTCCTTCCACGTGTCCAATTCGATCAACGGTCCAGATAGTGTAATGTACCCTAAATTTATCAAAATAAAAAAAAAAATAGGTGCATTAACGCTTCTTGACTCTTCCCTATTTGTTCCACATAATCTTTATTCTCATCACATCAACAATATAGTGTATTCTTTTACTTATGGAATCTATTTAGAGACTATGTTTTACTTTCCATATCCAGGATACTATTCCTATCATGGAACATTTATATAAGTTGTTTACCATAGTATTAACTCATATCCCAACTCAACATATTCCGCTTATAATCGTTAATGAAGACTTCACACTTACTCATATAAAATTTCCACATAAGAAAACTCGTGACATACCATTATACGTATATGCATAGTTGGTCAAAACCTTATTATATACATCTCCTACCTATATATATATAAGGTAGGCCATATGGGTTATTGCACAATAACACTGTACTTAAAATCGTATTTAAGCAAGACCGTTCACCCCAATGGCGACCTTAACAAAATGACAACATAAGTGATCATAAGGATTCTATACATTTCATCCCTACCTAAACTACCACATTTATTATAAACAAATGACATGTAACATAGGTTCTCTCATAACTATTCACCATTCCTAGTAGTTTGTATTCATATAACCCGATAGACCACCCCAATCAAATATTACTAGTGTGATGAAGGGTTATTAAGTGCACCATTGATACACTACCAAGGTAGTTACAAGGTTTTCCTTCCAATGCAGGCGTGACAGTTCTTACATCCTAACACAATGGTTCTACATTCACGCCATACCTAAGTCTTAAACCTAACAGGGTGTAATCACGTTTGACTTCATGACCTGGCCCAAACATTGAATTTGTTTGTAACCTATGTTAAAGGCGATGTCAGGTATGTATGTAATCGCATTAATCATCTAGTTAAACAATTAAGGGTGGTCCTGTAACGTACTGCTAGTTAGGTGACCATGCCCAATGCGGGCATGCCATGTCCATTTAATCACATGGCCAAGGTACTATGAGAATCCTATCACTATTACTCTATACTACAAAGGTTTCTAGGTGACTATTGTAGCATTGCCTTTTGGCTCTGTGTATTTTGCAAATAAATGCACCAGCGTTAACCATGTGTTGATGGGCGTAATTGACTACTTGTCAACTGGAAGAGTGAGTTTGGTCTGGGGGTCTAATTAACCCAAGACATTTAGATCAACTCACCCTGACGGGTTTTGGGGCTCCATTAGCTGATCTAAGTCCTAAAGAAAGAAAAAAGAAAAAAAAGAAAAATAACGAAAGGAAAAACACTAACCTAATAAATAACAAATTACTAAAGTTTCTAAGTACAATTAACCATATAAATGTAGAATTTGTATATACAATAGTTCTATTTATAATATATACGCAAAATATACAAATTATGAATTTTAATCTAAATTCGTGAAAATCGAATGTAAATTGCTCTCTCAAACTATAATGAAATTACTATCTAATGTTTTTTATTTATTTTCTTAAATGTTTATGCTCAGGAAATCAAATATCGAAATGTCTAATTGCAAATAGAAATAACAGATAGTAGAAAATATTTTGACTACAAGAAAATTTTATATTCATTAAACTAATGAAATCAGACAAGCAAGCTGACTTGTTATCGCATCCAATATCTTGTCCTTTATGTAACATTCATCCACCTTTATCTGATGAGTAAAAACTGCTACAGATTTTGAGATTGCTCCCAATAAATATGAAGCAATAGTGATGGAATTCGAATGATAGAACACATAAGAGATACGATCACATCAATATCATTATTTTACAAGCAGCCACAATAAGATAAATCTTGCTGTCAGAACTTGCGTATAAACGTTCAATCAAAGATAAAGATAAATCTCTTAATTCAAGTTTGAATGAATGATTACCATGTGTTAAATATGGAACATGAAACATGGATAATATATAAATTTTATCATACCAACTTGTAGTAAGCCATGACAACGAAAGAAATCATAATGTAATTACAAATTGAAATAAACATCACTTGAATAAAACCACAATACGGAAAAGATAAAGTTGTGATGAGTATTATATTCCATTCAAGTCTGTAAATGAAAAATCCATAGTCTTGCCCCAGGCTCAGATGATCCAATGTGTACAAAATAACATGCTTATATAGGTTCCAGGAAACAAAATTTTTTCCTATTGATAATATCAAATCTGTCCCAAAAATATGGGGGATGCAACCACCCTGATTTCACTGAATAAAAATACCAACATCCTAATCTATTTAATAAAAACACAAAGTTGATATGGCTGGGAGATCTCAACAGTGCCTCATATCTCCTTGGAAATCATGGGTTTTTGAAAACAAATGAAAATGGGAAGATTTTAGATATGTTTTCAATTGTCAAATCAAGCAATTCGAATTTTTCTAACTGGCTACAAAATCTTATGATTCTGTAGCTAGTTAAAATAGCACATGCAATCTTAAAAAATAAATGAAACTAATTCTAATAATAAAAATAGTTTATCTAATCAAATCCAATATCCTACTATAAAAACAACAAATGATTATGCTAACTAATTCATACCTCAAATCACAAACCGAATCATGTCAAGAAACTTTGGAATTTATGATAGTTGTGGATGCCTCTACATTCTTTTTTAAATATCACATGTCCTGTAGATGTATAACTTGCTGACAAATTGGTTAAATATCCTTCGGATTGATCAAGGGTTCAGAGTAGGAGGCTGAGACACATGGATGGACGGGTGAGAGGGGTGTTGTGGGATGCTAAGGCATAGGCTTGGAGAGGTAACAAATGTTTCAATACTTGCAAACAGACCAAAACACTCACTGTAGCCACAAAGAAAATCTGAGATTTGACCTCTAAAGGATGAGCTATATCTTTGGAATGATCCAATTTATATGGAAACTTCACGCGTTGAAGGTAAAAGGGCTCATTTCAGTTTTGGGTTTCCAAGGGTTTGATCTAATTCAAAACCGTTTGCTCAGAATAGCTCATGCAAAAACGTGTCTCTGGTAGGCAATTACGAGGTTAGCTTAAGAACTCTTCAGTTACTTCCAATTGCAGAAAATGATTTTTGCCCTACATCCATCAAAGTTTAAGGAAAACTCTTGGGTGACCTGTAGGTTAAATCCCTGAAATTTTTTTATGAACAAACGCCAACCATTTCTTTGCAAAGCTTCCCTAGCATTGTCATACGAAATCAGATTCTAGACGTCGTTTGGTTCGACCCTTACCACTGGATCCATGTCGAATGGATGGGAATCAACACAGAACTGACAGGTAGGGTTTAAAAAAAAAAACCACAGAGCCATAGGCCCGAGCCTTATAAAAACAATGTTGTGACAATTAAAACAGTGGGCAAAGTGTTAATCACAATGCGTGGGAGAAAAATCATGAAGCCTGAGACCATGCTTAGGAGTAAAGGCATTTTGTACTATGTATGCCACCTGGGCATTGGGTACATGCTAGGACATAGTAGGTGAAAACATAGTGCGTGCATTCAAGTTTGATTGCAAAGATAGGTGAATCAAATAATTCAAAGGCTGATAAATATGATCAAATATCAACCAAAATCAATATAAAGAATCAAATATCCATTGATGGGGGTATTTCGTTGATACAACCATAAATATTTTATGCATTTTTAGAATCGAAAAAGAGTTACAAATAATGAGAGCACATGCTCACAGCAAGAAATCGTGATTCTATAATAAAACACATGAGCAGTTTTCCTTTAATCAAAAATCAAAACCAAAAGTCAATTCCAGTTGTGAGTTTTCATGATTATAGTCATGAAAACAAAAAACAAAAAGACAATAGGGAGAAGCGATGATTTGCAACTGTCATCTCCGAAACTGTTCATGAAGGGTAATGAAATTTCATGACCCTATTAATAAAAATGACAATTATATTATTTTTGCCAACACCATGTAATTATTTTCTTTGTATGTATGGTCGGTCGCTTGGAGCGGACTCGGCCTGGGCAGAAAAAAGAAAGGATGTGCATACCAGTTGTATTTGTCCCTAAGCAAGGTAAGCCAAAACTCTCTGTTGCTTCTTCTAAAAAAACCTCTGACTCTTGAATACCATATTCACATCTAGTCACTGTATCTATTTCCTCTCGGCTCTTCTGGTTTTGACGTTCTTGGATATGGGTTAGAGTATATATCATTTTGTTTGGTACCCTTCAAATGTTTAGGTTTTTTTCATAATTCCATTTTATTTCTCTATGCAAAGTCTCATAGTTTTTAACCCCTCAACCATAGGTACTTTACCACCGTGAGAATTCGTAGCAAGTCCTAGAACCCTTATGCAATTTCATTCCAAAGTGAAAATACGTGTAAGCATATGAAATGGTCTCCTAAACCCTAACAGAGTCGTGCTCGGTGTATTTTCAATTATCGTATTGTGTGATTGATCTCTGTGCACACTAGATAAAAGGTCAAAAATTGAGGCTAATCTTTTGTGGATTTATGGACTCAGTCTGTTGCATCGTTTTCTTATTCGTTATCCCTCTACATGAAACTCATGAACACATGTTTACAAGGAGGTGAGGTAACGACCCACTAATGCACTTAGTATCCTGCATTCCGAGTACATGACAAACAAAGGTTCACATAACTTACCCTTTACCTATAAAACAAAATCTCTTCATATGTACAAGAATTTTGTAAATGCCCTATGTGTATTAAATTCCACTATAATTTATACAACATCAACTCTTATAAAATTTTCAACCCTCAATCTCTTCTCTTGAATCTGTGTTTTTAAATAGTAATTCTAGATTTTTTTCGGGTAATAGAAACAGTATGGTGAAATACCTTCCATATCCTATCTAAATCCTTTCTATTGGTATAAATTTCTTCTACGACAAGAAAGTGATTTCATTAAGTTCATAATGCGTATTTTAAAGCTATTTTTATACTTGTGATTTCATCTGAGCTTTTATATAGCAATTCGTAAGTATCATTGTTTATGGTAGAATGTTCCACAAACTCTGTTTGTATTTCCGAATTGGGAAAGGATGCACCTCTGTGGAAAATGTGAATTTGTTGTGTGTAATTTCGAATTTTAATACTTTGGTTATGTAGAAAAGTTACTTACCCATTATGGGGCTTCATCACCGAGTCTGGATGATTTTTTGTTTAAATAATTTTCTTTTCCATCCTTGTACTCATGAAACATTGTATAAATGAAAACCCTACTCTCTGTACATATACGAGAGAATAGATTTACTCCTGGTAGAATGTGTATCTGTACTCTGCACGAGTTAATATAACTCTGTATAATTTAACAGTTATCCCTGGGTATGCCAGGGCAATTAATTACCTTCTAAGGATTTTTACGTCTGCACTCTGGGAGGTTATTGAATGTTTTAGCACTGTTTTACTTTCTTGTTTATATTTTGGTGCATCAAGGTATTTCTTTGAGTTACAAAACTAATGATGGGGCCTTGTCTTCTTTTGTGACGGTATGCATAATCCATTCCCAGGTCCACTCTTCCCTTTTGGATTGTAGAAAGATCGTAATTTGCACACTAGAAACAAATTGTTCCTAAGCCAAGACAAGCTAAGTGTTCTTTCATCTCATTTATTATTAATTTTACTAAATTTTTCTTAAACAAAGTTATTGAGTCTATCATTTTCTCCCTTGCAAGTTTGCACAAAAATGATGGAAGCGAAATCAGGGAACGCCCTCATGCTCAAAAAGGTATTCGAGTTCTGGTCCTGACACATAGATGCAACTTCATAGATTTTGTTTACTGGTGGTACATGAGTCCTTACTCTAGGGAACTCTACTGTAATAAAGTTTTATCCAGGTTCTCAAGGATTATATAGGTTGTAATTTATACTTCTTCAAATAAATATACAGATTGTTGAGAAACCATTTTGAACATTAAACAGTTAAGGGTACAACTACTATAGCATGCTTTGGTAGACTATTAAGTCATCGTTGATATGCAGTTGTAAATATCATGAACATATAGATCTTTAAAGAAAAAGACTGGTATTTGTTTTATCTACTTTTATGGTACCTATGCACAATTTGAAATGGTACCCTGCATACACACACACACACACACACACATCTCAAAGGCTATGATTAACATTGCAACAATCCTATTTTCTTTTAGGCTTGATTATATATGTGTGTGTGTGTGTGTGTGGAATCGTTGTGGAATACATATTTTCCTCATAGGACTATGGTAGGCAACTTAGGAATCACTATATCTTTACTTTGTCTTCCTTGATGTATGGCACAAATCTTAATAATTCAAGAAATTTGTTTATTAGGTTGTCCATGGTCATTTGTCCGAGTCTTAGCTCATAATAGCTTTCTGATAAATACTATTTCTTGAAGTATTTCTTGAAATCTGACTATTCCATTTGTTTCTCTTTTAAACACTTGGCCAATTTCAGGTCTTTCCACCAGATACTCGCTTTTCCTTTCAGGTTATAAATGGCCATTCTGACTTTCCTGTTACTAGAATAATTATAAATCTAGAAATACTTCTTTATATCCAATAACCATGCTTCAGCCTCCTCACCTGTCTGAGACTCTCTGTCAAATGTGGATGGTTTGATCTTCTTGAATTCACCTTCCAGGTGATCCACCTATTTTATTTTCCTTCCTATTGTTGTTTTATTTTTTGTTGTTGGTGTACATTCGAAAGAATTGTTCCCATTTTCTGCTTCAGGGATAGAATTTTTAGAGGGTCTTTTGATGACTTCATCTTCCTTGTCATTGTCTTTTGGGATCTTCTTTGTTACGATGATGCGCAACAACACTTTCTTTATCTCTTGTTGGTCTTCGTGTGCCTTTTTCAGTTTCTCATTATCTGCCTTGAATGCTTGCAGCTCCATGATAAGGTTCCTCATTGTTTCTAGAACCTGGGTTGCTGAACTTCCTTCACTGTTCTGTCCAGGTTCTTTCGAAGGTCCTTGATCAAGATTCTCTTCAAGTTGATCTCCTCTTAGTTCTATGTTTCCATTATCACAACATAACAATTTTTTTTTGTTTGTAACAGTAAGCATTTTTGTTAGTTTTTCTTTTAATAGAAATAAAATGCACTAAACTAACTTTGGCCTTGCCCTAAGGTCCAAGTGTTGTAACCTAGCTCTGATACCATATGTAATGTACCCCAAATTTACCAAAATATTTTTTTTTTAGGTGCATTAACGCTTCTTGACTCTTCCCTATTTGTTCCACATAATCTTTATTATCGTCACATCAACAATATAGTGTATGCTTTTACTTACCACATCTATTTAGAGACTATGTTTTACTTTCCACAACCACGATACTATTCCTATCATGGTGCATCTATATAAGTTGTTTGCCATATTATTAACTCATATCCCAACTCAACATATCTAGTTTATAATCATTAATGAAGACTTCACACTTACTCATATAAAATTTCCACATAAGAAAACTCTTGACATAACATTATATGTATATTCATAGTTGGTCAAAACCTTATATATATATGTATATATATAGATATATATATATATATATATATATATAAGGTAGGCCATACGGGTTATTTCACAATAGCAATGTACTTAAAATCATATTTAAACAAGACCCTTCACCCCAATGGGGACCTTAACCAAATGATAACATAAGTGATCATAAGGATTCTATACATGTCATCCCTACCTAAACTACCACGTTTATTATAAACAAACGACATGTAACATAGGTTCTCGCATAACCATTCACCATTCCTAGTAATTCGTATTGATATAACCCGATAAACCACCCCAAGAAAATCTTACTAGTGTGAAGAAGGGTTATTAACTACAATATTGATACAATACCAAGGTATTTATGAGGTTATCCTTCTAGTGTAGGCGTGATAGTTCTTAAATCCTAACATCATGGTTCTGCATTTACGCCATACCTAAGTATTAAACCTAACAGGGTGCAATCCCATCCGACTTTGTGACATGGGCCCAACATTGAATGCATTTGTAAAATATGTTAAAGGTGATGTCAGGTCTATCTACAATCACATTAATCGTCTGGTTAAACAATTAAGGGTGGTCCTATAACGTATTGGTAGTTAGGTGACTGTGCCCAATGCAGACATGCCATGTCTGTTTAATCAGATGGCCAGGATACTATGAGAATCCTATTACTATTACTCTATAATACAAAGGTTGCTAGGTGACTATTGTATCGTTCGCCTTTGGCTCTGTGTATTTTGTGAAAAAATGCACCAGCGTTAACCATGTAATTCTTTTCTTTGTATGTATCGTCGGTGGCTTGGAGCGGACTCGACCTAGGTAGAAAAAATAAAGGAACCGCACACCACTTCGATTCCTCCCTAAGCAAGGTAAGCCAAAACTCTCTGTTGTTTCTTCTAAAAAAACCTTTGACTCTTGGTTATTGTATTCGGATCTAGTCAGTGTATCTATTTCCTCTTGGCTCTTTTGGTTTTGATGTTCTTGGATCTGGGTTAGAGTATATATCAATTTGTTTGTTACCCTTCAAATCTTTAGGGTTTTGTCGTAATTCCATTTTATTTCTTTGTGCAAAGTCTCATAGTTTTTACCCCCTCAACGATAGGTACGTTACCATCATGAGAATTTGTAGCAAGTCCTGGAACCCTTATGTAATTGCATTCCAAAGTGGAAATACCCGTAGGCATATGAAATGGTCTCCTAAACCCTAACAGAGTCATGCTTGGTGTATTTTCAATTATTGTATTGTGTGATTGATCTTTGTGCACACTAGATAAAAGGTTAAAAATTGAGGCTAAGATTTCATGGATTTATGGACTCATTCCATTGCATCATTTTCTTTTTAGTTATCCCTCTACGTGAAACTTGTGGACATATGTTTAGGAGGTGAGGTAACGACCCACTAATGCACTCAGTATCCTTCATTCTGAGTACGTGGCGAACAAAGGTTCAGTTAACTTACCCTTTACCTATAAAACAAAAGCTCATCATCTATACAATAATTGTTTAAAGGCCCTCTATGCATTAAATTCCACTATAATTTATACAACATCGACTCCTATAAAAATTTCAACCCTGAATCTCTTCTCTTGAATCGATGTTTTTAGATAGTAATTATAGATTTCTTCCAGCTAATAGAAATAGTATGGTGAAATACCTTCCATACCCTATCTAAATCGTTTCTATTGGTAGAACTGTCTTCTACAGGAAAAATGTGATTTCATTAAGTCCATAATGCGTATTTTAAAGCTATGTTTATACTTACGATTTCATCGAAGTTTTTATATAGCAATTTGTAAGTATTATCATTTATGGTAGAATGTTCTGCAAACTCTATCTTTATTTCCGAATTGGGAAAGGATGCACCTCTATGGAAAATGTGACTTTGTTGTCTGTAATTTCAAATTCTAATACTTTGGTTATGTAGAAAAGTTACTTACCCATTATCAGGCTTCATCACTGAGTCTGAGTGATTTTCCGTTTAAATAATTTTCTCTCCAATACTTGTACTCATGCAACATTGGATAAATGAAAACCCTATGCTCTGTACATATACGAGAGCATAGTTTTACTCCTTGTAGAAAGTGTATATGTACTCCGCGTGAGTTAATCTAACTCTGTTTTATTTGACAGTTAACCCTGGGTATGCTAGGGAAATTAATTACCTTCTAAGGATTTTTACGCCTATACTCTCGGTGGTTATTGAATGTTTTAGCACTATTTCACTTGTTTATATTCTAGTGCATCAAGGTATTTCTTTCAGTTACAAAACTAATGATGGGGCCCTATCTTCTTTTGCGAGGGTACCCATCATCCATTCCTAGGTCCACTCCTCCCCTTTGTATTGTGGACAGATTGTCATTTGCACTCCAGAAACGAATTGTTCCTAAGATGAGACAAGCTAAGTGTTCTCTCGTCTCATTTATTATTAATTTTACTAAATTTTTCTTAAAAACAGTTACCGAGTCTATCGTTTTCTCCCTCGCAGGTTTGCACAAAAAGGATGGGAGCGAAATTAGGGAACACCCTCATGCTCATAAAGGTATTTGAGTTCTGGTATTGACACATAAACACAAATTCATAGATTTTGTTTACTGGTGGTACATGATTCCTTACTCTAGGGAACTCTACTGTAATAAATTTTTATCTAGGTTCTCAATGATTATACAGGTTGTAATTTATACTTCTTCAAATAAATATACAGATTGTTGAGAAACCATTTTGAACATTAAACAATTAAGGGTACAACTACTGTAGCATGCTTTGCTAGACTATTAAGTCACTGCTGATCTGCAGTTGTAAATATCAGGAACATATAGATCTTTAAAGAAAACGATTGTTATTTGTTTTATCTACTTTTATGGTACCTGTGCACAATTTGAAATGGTACCTTCAATATATATATATATATATATATATATATATATATATATATATATATACATGTAAATATACACAGTTGTCTTCTGTAGAATCATGTCCTCATTTAAAGGTTACAAGAAACCTACAACAATTCTAACATTATTTATATCTGATTATACATATACTTACATCATTATCTATACAGGTAAAATCCCAATTTCATTAGTAATTAGAACTTACATTAGCTTTATTATCTCTGCTTAGTGAGCATATTCAACATGAATAAATAATTAGCACATAACCATATCATTCCTCTCAGCTAATAATCAACAAATATTCAACAAGAGGACAAGTAGAGGTACATATCTAAAGATGATGTTGTGATAGAAATGGAACAACCAAGTTCCACCCCAACTGTAGAACAGAACATCCAAGTTACTTTCTCTATTCACCCCCTAGCCTAACCATGAGTCCATAAGGGAGAATTGAAATGAGCCTCTTTTGCTACAATCCTCCTTTCAGATCAGAAAATTCCCTTGCCTCACACTAAACAGTGTTCCTAACAACAAGTAATATCCTTTATCCAACATACTAAGCAGTGTCCTACCTCCCCCATATGTTGTATATGATGTGCATCTTGTTCCTAGGTATTTTTCCCTCCTTGGAAATTTTCACAGCTTTACAAATCCCTAACTTTCAGGGGCTTCTAGTGGTCAAATTTGTCATTTTCCACTTGTAAAAAACATCTGTGAGGTAACTCAAGTTTGTTCCCCACTCATGGAGTCATGGTCAATTTTTTTCAACCTTATTGTTCTATTTGTCTTCCAACAATTAATATATAAAAAGATTTGTCTTTTACATGTGTCACAATCAAAGAGTTAGTTGGGCAAATAAAATCTTTTCCCAAGAGTCATAAATAATTAATTACAATAATCAAATTCCAAATTCAAATTTTCCATAAATGGAAAAAAATTTTAATAATTAAATATTTTTTGGGATATTACATCCTCTCCCCCTTCACTACAATATTGTCATCAATGTTCATTCCTCTCTCGGAATAGGGTTGGATAATATTTATTCAAATCATCGACCACTTCCCAAGTGGCCTCCTTAGGACTAAAGTGCTTCCATTGCACTTTTACCTCGGTGATGGATCTATTCCATAGTATTGTTTCCTTCCTGTCTAGAATGCATAGAGGTTCCTCTTGGAACTCATCTTCTGGTTCCACCTACACCATGTTCCAATCAATGATGTGAATAGGATCATGAATACACTTTTTCAACAAAAAAACATGAAAAACATTATGAACTTTTAAATTTGCAGGGAGTTCTAGTTGATATGCCACAGGTCCAATTCCAGCTAAGATCTCGAAGGGGCCACAAAACCTAGGTGCTGACTTTGAACAGTTCCCTAGCTTCAGTGAGCTTCTCCTTACTTTAACTTTCAAATACATCTGATCCCCAACTTGGAATTCCTAGTGTCTCCTTTTCAAATCTACGTAGCTTTTCTATCTATCTCGTGCCTCTTTTAAATTCAGTTATACCTTTATTACCATTTTCTCCATTTCCTGAAGCATTTGGTCCCATAATATGTCTGTCAACTGGGTTATCCTAGCTAATCGAAGTTGTACATTTTCTATCGTACAATACTTCGAAGCAAATCATCTTAGATGACGTTTGATTGCCATTATTGTACACAAATTCCACTAAGTGTAGGTATTCCTCCCACTTAGTTGGTTTCATTCTTACGTACATTCATAACATGTCTTCCACTATCTGATTTCTTCATTCTATTTTCCCATCCATTTGTGGATGGTATCTTGTGCTGAAATTTAGGTTAGTATCCAACCCTGCAAACAATTATTTCCAAAAAAATGATGTAAATTTGACATCTCTATCCGAAATCACCATTTTAGGAATTCCATGCAATCTAAATATTTCAGCGATGTTAATAGCTTTATAAGTAGATTTCACAGGTATAAAATGTGCATACTTGCTAAGTTTATCAATCACTACCATAATCAAATCATTCTGCTTTTGAGTTTTAGGCAAACCTGTGATGAAGTCCAGTGAGATAATCTCTTAGTTCCATTATGATAAGGTAGAGGTTGTAGAAGGTCGGTTAGATGTTGATGTTCAACCTTCACCTGTTGAAAATCTAGGCATTTAGATAAGTATTCATCTTTCTCACCTTTCATCTTAGGCCAATAAAACAATTTCCTCAAAGTTGTTACCATTTTTTGGTATCCCGGATGACCAAATTATGGATTTTTGTGCGCTTCATCAAAAATTGTTAGATTTAATTCAATAGAATGTGGTATGTACAACCTGTTTTTGAACCTTAGAAGTCCATTTTTATCTAAACTCAAATTTGTTGTGTCCAATTTTACTGCATTTCCTTGTAAATCTTCTACTGTTTTGATGCAATTTTTGTCATTAAAACTTGCAGATATTATCCTTTGTTCAATGTCGTTTCCTTCTCTGCTAATACTTATTTCAAAATGTCCATTATTTATCCTACTTATGGAATATGCAAAAAACAATTCTTTACCCTTGATGTGTCTTACTTCAAAATCAAATTCACTCAAGATGGCCAACCATCTTGCTTGCCTTGCGTTAAGGTCTGGTTGGATGAATAAGAATTTTACACCATTGTTATCAGTTAGCAACAAAAATTTCCTCCCCATTAAATAATGTCTCCACATTTTTAGTTCATGAATTACAACTATTAATTCCAAGTCATGTGTGACATAGTTTCGTTCATATTCTTTTAATTTACGTGATTGGTAACATATAATGTGCCCCTCTTGAGTTAGGACACCTCCCAATCCCTCTTTTCTTGCATCCACACATACTATAAAGTCTTTATCAGGGTATGCTACCCTTAAAATACGTGATGTAGTTAACAATTCTTTTAGCTTATTAAAACTGTTCGGAAATTTTTGTGACCAAGTAAACCTTATTCCCTTTTACTGTAGGGATGTGATTGGGTATATGATTTTTGAGAACCCTTCGATAAATCTGCGGTAGTAACCGATAATTCCCATAAATGACCTAATGTTAGCCACATCCTTAGGGATATGCCATTTCATGATGGCCCTTATCTTCGTTGGGCAAACTACAATACCTTCTTCAGATATTACATGTCCTAGGTATTGTATTCTCTTTTGGTAGAAGTCACATTTATCAAATTTTGCATATAACTTGTGTTTCCTTAAGGTCTGCAATACTACTTTTAGATGTTCTTCGTGTTCTTCTTCCATTTTCGAATAAACTAAAATTTCATCAATAAATACTAAGACAAATTTATCCAAATATTGACTGAATATGCTATTCATTAAACACATAAATGTTGTTGGTGCATTAGTAAGACCAAACAAAATAAAAACAAACTCATAATGTTTGTATCTCCTTCTAAAAGTTGTTTTATTTATATCTTCATCCTTTATTCTGACTTGGTTATAACCAAACCTTAACTCTAACTTAGAAAATATCTTTTCTCCTCCCACTTGGTCAAACAGATCGTTAATTATGGGTAGAGGATAGTAGATACTTGTTATTAATCATCATCTTTTTTAAATATCGATAATCAATACATAATCTTAAAGTCCCATCTTTATTTTTAACGAAAAGGACTGGTTCTCCCCAAGGAGAGACACTTGGCCTGATGTATTCCTTGTCCAACAATTCTTGTAGCTTAATTTCCATCTCTGTTAATTCAGGTAAACTCATCTTATAGGGTGCCTTAGATATCAGGGTTGATCCAGGTAGTAGATCGATAGAGAAATATATCTCTCTTCTTGGAAGAAATTCTTGTATTTTGTTCACAAATAAATCTCTAAACTCATGTAGGAGGATAAATTCTTATAGACTAGGTTTATCCTCCTTTTCTAATAGATTAGTTACTTGGATAGCATAAATTTGACAACCTTTGTTCATGCATTTCTTAAAATGCATGGCTGAAATCTTCCTAACTGAAACTGGTTTTATGATACCTTGTATTGTTCTAACTGTGTTTTTTTCGTCTTTGTAAGAAAGTGACTTTTCTTAACAGTTCAAAATTACTTTATGTTTCTCTAACTAGTCCATCCCAATGATTATATTTTAAGATCCCAATGGTAAAATAATCATATTTAACTTTGTATTTTGGCCATCTAAACTGAGTTCACAATCATAAATGAAATCTATTACCTTTCTCTTAGTCCCTATTGCTAGATGTAGTAACTAGGATTTAGTATGCTTTACATTCTTAAGCTTGTTTGAATCAAATAAACCAGGAGTAACATAACTTAGACTAGCTCCTGGGTCAATTAGAACTGAAATACAATTATCATTAACTTTACCTTCAACCTCCATGATAGTGGACTGATGATCATCATGTCTTCCATATACACCTGCATTAATTCTGTGTAGGCTTATGCCCACCTCTCCTACTATAGAGGCTTCTTTTCTTTGGAATTTCTTTACCATATTCTAGAAAGGGGTTGGTTGGAAGCCCTTCTTCCGTTGATTCATTTTATCCGCTTTCTTATCCTTCGATGCTTTGGGAATTTCATACCTCTGTTTGTACTGATCATAACACATTCGAGCCTTTCTAAAAGCTTCACTTAAAGTTTTGGGATTGTCAAATTCAATTCTATCCTTATAGGACTGTGGTAGGCATCTTAGGAATCATTGTATTTTTACTTTGTCTTCCTTGATGTATGGCACAAATCTTAATAATTCAAGAAATTTGTTTATCAGGTCGTGCATGGTCATTTTT
>ML785830.1:445744-480626 GCA_009831015.1 Picea engelmannii | reverse complement strand
AGGGGTAAGTGGGGGAGGGAGATAGAGAGATAAGGAAACAAATAGAAAAAAAAATCCATAAGATCATGGAGACAGTCTACGAACACGTGCATGTTCCTGGATTGCATGTACATTCCTAAAGCATGTGCATGTTCTTTGGAATGCATGGGCATTAGTTATAATTAATTTTTTTTATTTTTTTTTTGGGGGGGGATGACAACTCTCGCATAAGTGTATATTGATTTGGATGCATCTCATTTCGGTTTCCTCAAATGTTGGTTACCTTGGTTTTAGGTTTGGGATTACAAAACTAGTGGTTTGGTCTACAAATACATAAAAACCTCCATTTTTAAGAATACATTACTATCTCTTAGTTTTTGGCATTATGTTTCTATGAGTTACAAAAATATATTGTTCATGAAAGTATTGATGAAATTTAAAATAAAAAATATTGTTTACTATTTTTAATCTATTTTTGTCTTGATATATATCACAATCCATCTACAATCTAAAAAATATATTGTTTGATAATGTAAGACCATGGTAGCCTACACTAACTAAAGTTGTTGTAATTTCAATGAGATATTGAATTATATATATATATATATATATATATATATGATAGAATTTGTAAAAATACACCCCACTAGAACAATGGGCAATCTACAATTATACAACTTTTTTTAAGAAAATTATGTTCTTAAGGAACTCAACAACTGCCACATATACCTTATATTTTTCTTGAAAAATAACTTCTCATGTTAGAAAAACTAAAATTTCACATAGGCATTCACACTTTCTATAAAGGTAATTCAATTTTCAACATTTCATATTTTTAAACCATATTCAAATTCATTGTAAAATTACCTTGAATAATCCCTCCAAGTTAATAGATTGTTTTTTTTTCATGTTTGCATGTCCATGAACACTTCATTAGTGGCCATCATTAGCTTTCCTATCCCCTAATATTAATAATGATACTAAAAAGGGATTTGGTCAAATTATTAAATAACTTTTTGAGTATGAAAAATATTAGTAGTTAATAATAATTGTAATTAAATTTTCTTAATATGAATTGTGTTAAAGTTTAAAAATGTTTGTTAGGAGGAAAATGACTCTGTGGCAAGGGGTAAACCACAATAAACAGAAATGACTGCAGAAATTAAATCTAATCTCAATTATGTTATATAAATGAATATGCTAACAAGACAAGATAAACAACCTACCTTGTCTATATGTTCGATGAAGACCACCATTGAGCACGCAACTCAAAGCTATATACTTGCAAATTTTCCTCAACAAGAAAGATACGCAAGAATACAATGATAATATATAACGTTATCACATACAATAACATAACCCATTATCATACATAAAAAATAATCCCATGGAATAACAATTCAAATATTTGCAAGATATCAATTGGACGAGAAAAGAGTATTTCTATTAAAAAATGATGCACAAAAGTGTATAAATGAAAAACTTATTTTTTGGGACATCTTAGAACCGAGAAACGAAGTCCCTTCTAGCTGGGCCTCCACCACTTCAATCCTCCACCAAAGGCAAGCTCGTTTATGAGGGACAATGAGGTTCCTATGAAAGAGGGAAGAGCTTGGGGGATGAACAATGTGTTCAAGCTTTAAAGGATAAAGGGATGCAAACTCAATATGAAGTGAAAATTTCTCCATAGGATACTTGCTCTCAAAATTTCAATTCTCTCCCATTTCCATGACTTTGATATGGCCCAATTTATATCCTTCAAATGGAACTGAAGGGATGATTCAAAATGTTTCCATTATACGAAAGATCAAGGATCATGGATCTCGTGACGTGACATGGAAACTCAACAAATTTTTTAATTTAGGGCACAAAACCCGATATATGTGGGTTGTAATGGTGCAACCTATGTATACACATGTTGTAGTAATGTTAGGGCACATATATGTGAAAACATATGTTTTTTTAGCTCTCGGAAGTACAAAAGGGACTTTGGGTTTGCATAGGGAAATGGAAAAGGCCATTTGAGCAAGTTGCATGGGGTGAAGCAAATATTTATATAAGAGATTCCCACTAATGTGTGATGTCAAAGGAGTATCTTCGATGGAAGAAATACATTATAATTCCTAAAAGTGGAGTGATAGAGACTCAGGTGGAAAAACTAGTTTCTCATGAGAATATTACAATTCATAATGACTTTGTGCATATGGGTGGCAATTTGAATTACACTGCAGATCCTTGTGGAAATATACCAAAAACATTTCATGGCCATGAATAGGAAATAGAAAGTAGACACTTGTCATAGGATGCCATAGTCACGAGCAAGGCTGAGTTAAACCCAATCTCAAAATCAATCTCACGATATATGTATACAGTGGAGTACAATCTGACCTACATTGATCGTTGAAGTCATAAAGGTATTGGTCCAATGAATGATAGAAACAACTCAAGAAATTTGCTACTATAACTGATGTCTTCAAGTCTTCTATACAATCTGCGAAAGGTGAAACTATACATCATGTAAATAGAGGAGTTGAGGTCAAACACAATGAGACTTTGTTTGATTACCGATCATCAATGGATATCGTTAACAAGCATGAGACACCCTACCGATAATGAAAATTTGTACCAAGGCACCGAGTACATTCTTGCAAGTGTGAATAAAGGTGTTGAGGGAGAGAACTTGAAGAATCCATCGATCAGGAGACATTAATGTGTTCCCAACTGTTGATAGCGGGAGAACTTGCCATTGATGACTACAAGCCTCTAGGTACTTATATGACTCTAGACCTTGTTTCGAGAATAGATGAGCTGAATTTGATGGAAGGAGACCTGCTAAAGGGAGAGAATTAAGGAATCTCTTATCAGTGAGCACAACGTACAAAGCAATAGATTCATGATTTGGAGGAACTCAGATGAATAGGATGGTCATGAACCAATGACCTTGTGCATATTTCGTATGAAAAAAATGCAAGTAGTGCATGAAAACGATCCTCTGAATAACATCCTATAAGGAAAAATACTGACAAAGGAAAGGAAACCACCAATAAGGCTAATGGCATCCAAATCACTCCACGAAACCCCCCAGTCAGTGACCAATGAGGAGATGTCAATTGTTGGAGTTAAGGTTACCTACCCATAATGAAAGTAGGACCAGGGTGCACAGTAGGACTATAACTTCATGTGACTCTAAGACACCTTGAGGGTATGGTCGACATGCAAAGTCAATAGTTCTGAAAAATGGCTGACACAGGCTTATAAAAATCCTTTGAACAAGAGAATGAGACATATGGAGGACTCGTGTAGCATAGACTCAATAATGAAACTCTGTGATGCAGGATACACCAATCAAACTCTCCATAGGGACTGGAAGAGTAACCAGTCAGAGGAGCAAACTCTAAGTAATGAGCTCAACTTCCTAAGTTCATGATAAACCCAAAATTTTGATGAAAATTGGATTCAAAAGTTTTTTCTATGTTCAAAGGCGACACGACTTCTAACAATATGAGACAATATTCTTTTCCCGCCCTTTTTTTTTTTGTTTTTTCATAGACAAATGAATTCTATGATACAAGAGAGGAAACAAGTGTCACTAGTAGGAAACTAGCTCCAAACAGTGGAACATACCTATGATCAATGAAAGGAAGTGCATATAAGGAATGGACACTCAGGGGAGAGTTTCCTCTTAGGGTATAGGGTTTCAAGCTTCAAAGGATATAAACAAGTCTCTTCTTGGCTAGTGATGCAGATTGCCAAGGTAATAGGATTATAGCAAGAAAGGGGGAATCAAAAATAGGCTCAATACTACAAGAAGGATAATGGAATGAAATTACAACTTAACTCCAAAGAATGTCCTTTTTCATAAATTTAGTCCCCTGGGCTTGAAAAAGTATAAAGCAATGCCCAGGAGAACTCTTCTAACCATTAGTTACTAGAGTATTCCTTTTTCAAAATTAGTCTACTTGGTCCTAAAAAGGGGTTAAACTTACACCAAATAGACGTCCTTTCAAATCCATTTAGCGAGTGTGAAAGAGAAAATTTCACTCACCAATATTTTCTCATTTTGTAGAGTTAGAAAAGAGATCAACTAAGACTGAGTGGAAGTCCCATAGATATAGGTTAGAATGCTTATGATTAAGAATATGCGGTTCTAACTCAAATTCATATTGGAACTATAAAGGAGTCTCTGTCCTACGGAAAAAGAATCTCTACATGGGGACCAAATGGCACAAGGGTTCTAAATAGGGAACCCATGTCTGGTAAGTCTCTACCATTCACTAACGAAACTTCTATTAGTAGCAAGCAGGTTCCATGTTTATAATAAATGAGTTCGTACCTAAGGAATATGAATCGTAGTCATAGGATAATGAAAAAATGAAAAATGGATTGACGACATATCCTATATGCTGGTTAAATAAAATACCTGTCAAAGTCATGAACGAGAGACATGACGCTAGAAACCGCAAGAATGTGTGGATAAAACCATCAAAACAAACTCCATCGAGTGCATTATTATCCCACTAGGGAAAAAAATTAGCAAAAACTATGTAAAGTGGATAAAACTTTTCTACAAATAGTAAAAAATAAAAAAATTTACCATCCCATTTGAGTTTTTTACCCACATAGTGCATTTTGGAACAATTTGCCCACGATCTTCAAGTGTCAATTGCAGAAGCTACGAGTGATGAAATTGACAACCATTTGGACTAAGTACTCTTTCCCTCCTCTTCATTTCTAGTGGATTAGAATTTTAAATTAGGTCCATTTTTTTGAGTTTTTAAAGGAGAAAATTAGGAATTAGGGTGTATGCGGGTTGTAGTTCATCGGGTCATGTATAGACAACCCTATACAGGACTGTTATCACAAGATCCCGTGTACAATTCTACAACTTAGTTTTTTAAAGAAGTTTGAGTCAAAAAATGGATTTTTCTTGCAACATAGTACTTTAATGGAGAGAAAGAGAGCATGAGGAAGTTGACGTTGCAGTGGAAAGATATAGAGAGGCCAAGTTAGAATTAAAAAGATGTGGGCTTCACAAGTTTTTTTCTCTCAAAGGGATGAGGGCTCAAGTGAGGTTGATCCAAATGTTGGTGAACTTTTTGGATCCGTATATAGAGGCTTTCAACCTCGATGGGGAACCATTGAGAATTGAAGTTCAGGATATTTATTTCCTTATAGGATTGTCTTGTTAGGGTGAGGTGGTGAACCTCAAATCTCGGGGAGCTCGGAGTTGCATGAAAATAGAGGACTACATCGCTACTCACTATCTTGTAGGCACAAAAAAGGCAGGGAGGTAACTCCCCATTAGGGAGATCAACAACATGATTTTCAAGATCGTCGTTCTTGTACTCACACGGATCATGGGGTTGGCCTTGTTGCATCAGGTATCAAGGGCACTGATGTTCTACTCATTGGAGTTCTTATGACCCATAGTTTATGATTGGTGCACCTAACTATTGGCTAACATGAAGATCCATTTGATAGACTACAAACACGGTAGAAAGAGTAACTTGAGGTTCACATCTATATTGTGTAGTTTTTTCTTTGAGAGGGTTCTAGGATTGAGCCCTAGAGGGGAGCTCGTTCTGCATGGACCATGCGATCCTGCCATGTCATGGTGGACCAAGATGATGAGGTAGTTGGGAGGTGGTAGGCTACCAACCCCATACAACGATGAGTTTTTCTACTGGTGGCGTCGACACGCGATATCCATCGACAACTACCCTTATGTAGGGATTGACTTCAGAGGAGATACAAACATGCAATCTCAACCATGGTCCACCTATCGAGATATATGTATGTAAAAGTTTGATATATTTCATTTTTTTTTATTTTTTAAAAGAGTTAAAAAAAATATATATTTTTGGATGATGTCAAGTATTTAACAAAAGTTCTTTGTTAGGCAGATGTGGGTCTGCGATGACTGGATGTATTTCCATGAAACCGGTGGAGGCACCGGGGGGATGAGCCAGCGGGAGGAGACTAAGAGAGAATGATTCAAAATGTGTGGGGAAACCTATCTAATTTTACACACAAAATACCCATGGTTCAGGTAGAGGATATGTTAGAGGTGATGCGGCTACAAGTGGTATGTGTTCCCCGTGCGTGGGTGTGACTCTTCCAGCATCTCGCAAATGCAATAGTATGATATCATGACACACATCCAATTCCACCGACGTAGATGTCATGGAAATTAGATCTATCGGTTGTATATGTATTTTTAGGGTGTGAGCCCCATTTTGTACTATGACACCATATTTTTTGAGTAAATGAAATATAAAAACATTGGTCTTTGAATTTACTTATATATGATACAATGTCTACATTTATGAATGTGTTTTATTTACTTTAGTTATGTGACAAATTCCAATCTATAACCTAATTAGCATATGCATCGGATACATAATTGGAACTTCTAGGTGTGTGATGATAAGTAATAAAAACAAAGTGTCATTCCAAAATTTGTACCCATAGGAATGGTCGAAGTAGGGTAGGTTCTCGCACACTGTAACTGTCATTCAACTGACATACTACTAAATTGGAGACCATGTGAACTTCTAAATATCAAACACCATGAGAAATGGCATCGCGTAAATTCTCTATAACGATGTTATAATCAACCGCATTGTTCGTTTATGGCCCTAGACAAATGCCACCTGAAGACACCAATTGACCCTTAGGTGAGTAAATAACCCAAGCGGAGGAAGCCAAATTTTGTGTATGATGACTAGCACTATCTTTCGATCCTAAGTAAACAAAATATTTCGTTGACATCTTCCAACCATGGGAAAACTCGATAAGAAAGGAGAATGAATGAAAGGAAAATATATATATACACTAAGATACACTAGTATACAAAGAGTCACAACCAATATTGAGGACTTAAGAGTAATATGTTTTGAGATAAAGCCCATTTCTGGGATCAACTAGCATATTCCCTTCATAAAATTCTAACTCATATGCTCCTTTTTCCAAAACATGTCGCATGATATAAGGTCCTGATCACATGGGATTAAACTTGCCTACCCCCAAATGGTTCTTTGGCTTGGTCATACAGGAGGACCAAGTCACCCTCACCGTACTCTTGAGAACATACAGACTTATCATACTAAACCTTGACACATCATTTATTCCCTTTGATATCTGTACAGGCATATTGATGTTGCTCATCTAAATGCTCTAGGTGTACGAGGTGTTCTTGAAGCTCATAAGTGTCAGGTAGGAGCTCAATTTCTAGCTCAAGTGAATGGATTTCACATTCAATTGGAAGGATCGAATCCACACCATGTACTAATTGTAAAGGAGACAAACCAGTGGAAGTCTTAATCGAGATTTGGTATGCCCATAGTGCAGGGTAAAGCCTAAGATTCGAGTCAGATTTACTTTGGCTGGCATTTTTTTGCAAAATAGTCTTGAGATATTTATTGAAAACCTCTACTTGTCCATTTTCTTGGGGATAATAAGGCAAATAATGACCATTATTAAACCCTAGTGTTAATGCTACTTCCTCCATCATTTCATTCTGAAAGTGACTACCATGATCAGTGACAATCTCCTTTGGGATTCCAAACTAGGATATAATTTGGTTAAACATGAAAAATGTTGCATTCTTACCATCGGATTTAATAGTAGTCATGGTCTCTTCGCATTTAGTAAAATATTCCATAGCCACGATAATATGTTGATTTCCCCCCTGTCGAAGCTCGGTTACAGTCCATAAAATCCATCCCCACTTGGTGAAGGGACCGAAAATAATGAAGTGGTGTATAGGGGTTGGATCCGAGTGCATTTTATGAGGGAACACCTGGAAAGGGTGATACTTCTTGACTGCTTCAACGCAATCTTTAAAAATAAATGGCCAAAAATAAGCAGCTCGCAAAATTGTTTGGGATGTTGCAAGCCCAGATAGATGACCACCACAAGCCCCACTATGGCAATCATTAAGAATGGCCTCAACTTCATCATGAGCCAAGAAATGATGCAAGATGTTATCTATGCCTCGACGATACAAAGTGTTGCTGATGATAAGGTATTTTTTAGCTTTATGTCATATACGTCATCGATCATCTCTTGAAAGATGCTGAGAGAACTTCAAGGTTTGAATATCTATCAAAATGTCTCCATGCTAGGGGTCTAAAGATGAGATAAGGAAAATATGTTCATCTGTGAATGAATCAACATGGATAACGTCCTCATATAATCTAGGGAATTCCGATATCATCTCGAAAAAAAACCAATGATTTCTTAGACTTCGTTGAAGCAAAGTCGAGGTCAAACTCTTGCATAATAAAAATCCACTTATTGTATTTTCCCCCTATGATACGTCGGGTAAGTACATATTGAAATGGATTGATGTCTGTAACTACGGTAGTTTTGCAGAGAAATATATAATGTCTTAATCTTTGAACCACATGTATGACAACCAAGGTTAGCTTCTTAATGCCGGAGTGCCTAAGTTCATGACTAATTAAATTTCAACTAAGATAGTAGATGATGTGCTCATGGATTTCATCTTCTTACTGAACTAGAACCATGCCAACCGTCCCTTTGAATGCGACGATATAAAGAAAATAATATCTATTGTAGTCAAGAGGCTTCCACAGAGGCATTGATACCAATCCTTTCTTAAGAGCATCGAAGGATTCTTGGGCTCTCTCATCCCATATAAACAGAGCGTACTTCAAGAGATGCATGAAACCATTAGTTATATTGGCATAGTTCACTATAAACCGACGTAAGAAGTTATCCTTCCGCTGTAAACACTGAAGTTTATGAATGGTTCGAGGGGGAGGAAATCGAAGTATTTCCTCAAACTTCATAAGATCCACCAAGATCCCATTATATGAGACTAATAACCCTAAGAGACATCCATACCTAATGCAAAAGATTCACTTGTGATGATTTAAATGAATGTGATAATAATGACATCTCTCAAAAATGAGTCGAAGGTGGGTGGAATGATCTACTCTTGTGAGAGAGTGAGAAGTGAGATCGCCAACATAAGATTCGACGATGTGCTTGAGATAGTGAAAAGCAAAGGTCATGGTGTGTTGGAAGGTTGATCCAGTGTTTTTAAGGCCAAAAGGAATTTTATGGTATGCAAAAGTGCCCCAAGGACAAATAAATTTTGTCTTATATTGATCCTCAGGTTTAATCTCAATTTGATTGTATCCTAAAAATTCGTCCATAAAAGAAAAAACCTCACTCCTCGCACACTCTTCAAGAATTTGATCAATGAAAGTTGTTGGGAAGGTTTCTTTAGGACATTCCTTTTTTAGGTCTCAAAAATCCATGCATACGTGGATGGTTCCTTGTTTCTTATTCACAGGAACAGGATTGGACACCCATTCAGTCAAAGGAACTCGGTAGATGAAACAAGTATTAAGTAGTTTTTCCACATCTTCCTTAATAATAGGGGCCTTCCTAGGGTTAATAGCTTTGAGAAATTGTTGAATAGGTTTGCACCTCGATAAGACTTAATTCCATGTTCGACAATATAAGGGTTGATTCCTAACATCTTTTTATATGAACAGGAAAATACATCACAAAATTGCTTGAAGAGATCAATGTAGATCTGAATTTCTTCAGGAGAGAAATCCACAGTGATATATACATTTTCAATCTTTCCAGAGATTCGAGAGATGTAGATCGTTACGGTAGGAGAAAGATTCACGATTTTTCCTCCGGCATGAATGTCTTGTGTATCTAGTTGAACTACTGCATGACCGACCATCTCACTCAAGGTAGATCTATAATTGTCATTTTCGATCCTAACAATATCTCAAAAGTAGTAAGAGTGATGATTCATATCATCCCATGGCCTATCGAGACCATCCATGACCTCTAATATGGCTTCATCTGAAGGTAAAGTATAATCAAGGCAATCATGTAAGAAATATGATGAGGTGGCCCATATGGGCTCGAGAACAAGATCATCCTCATCCTTCTGCAAGGAGACATGATCTTGGTCAAGAGAAGAGTCGAGAACAGTCTGATACTCAAATTTTGTTGCTGACAGTGGCATGGCCATTCTAGTATGTGGATGACCTTCAAAGGACATGGTCGAGGAAGGTAGGGTCCAAGGATAGTTTAAATATGAGGTGCGGAAAGGAATGGAACTTATTAACGAAGAAGACCTACTAGACATGGAATAAATGTGATGGATTCGTGCCATGAAATCAAAAGTATCCATGAGGGAGGAATACATTTCGACAAAAATATACTCAGTTGTCGGCTGAGAATTTTCCATCACTGGGATTGACGGTCCAATTGATGCACTGGTACTAGCATGCACAAAGCATAATTGATCAATCCTCGTGATTTTCCCTTCTTGAGGAAATCATAAAGTATGGAAAATGGATGACATGAATGTGGTCATGGAATAAGTCCAATTACGCCCAAGAAATAAATTATAGTCAACGCGCACATCAACCACCTCAAAATCCACCTCCATTGTCTTCCCTCCTAACTGTACCGGAAAGGTGGGAAGAATTTTGTGGGGGCAGAAAGAAAGACCATAAAATGCAGTTAATATGGTTGGATATTGAGAGAGGCTTGGAGAGCCAATGGATTTCCAACAAGTTTGGGACATCATGCATGTTGGAGTGCCTTCATCAATAGAAATATGTTTTATTGTATACTTCGAGTAATCCACATGGATTTGAAATGCCACGTGGTAAGAAAAGCAAGGCCACATGGGTCTAGAGATCCTAAAGATGATAATAGGGTGTTCCTCTATGAAGGCCATGTCTAGAGTACCTCCAAAGATGACATCACATAAGGGGTTTGACCCATAATGGGTTTGAATAGTTCTACGAAGCTCAAGCATTCAGGTTGTGGGTAGAGAATTTAATTACTACTTTTGGAATACGAGGCAGAGGCTCTCGATTTTCGATCTCTAAATGTGTTTCTGTGGGAGGGGGAGATTATAGACCTGGAATAGTTTGCAAAGAACTGTAATCATGAGATCATGTGGCTAGGTCAATCTAAGACTTGACCGTCATGTGCTGCGTGGTTTTGATTCCCACTCGGTGAGTTTCTGGTGTTAGAGGAGCTCGCAGCCAGGTTTTGATTATGTGGAAATGGATTATTCGGCACCGTGGGTGTTTGAGATAGTATTCTCATGGCCTCCTCAAGTTTGGGGCATAAGTGGGTAAGGTGATCATCGATACAATGTTTACAAGGAAACTTCACCTTCCGCTTTTCTTTCTTTCCCTCCCCAACATTAACCTTCAGTCCATAATTTTTATCATTGTCCTTGTTTTTATTATCATTCCTCCCACCCTTATGATTACCTCCTCCTTTCCTTCTATTCCCTCCTCGTTGCTGGTCACCATTTCAGCTAGTCAATGATTGTACAAAATGAAAATACGTCGACTAAGTGGGAGTGGAGCATGAAGATGAAGTTGGTCCTGCTACATACTATCTTAGAGACAACTCCTTCAACTTGTTCGTCACCAAGTCTACAGACATAGTATTTGCAGAGCCTATGATTCCATCGACATGAGGCCCATGGTTTTTTCTTGGGTCATAATTTGAACTTGGTGCGTTAGGAACAATTTCATATCACATGCCAGACTAGGCATATATGAGGTACAATTGTTGGGCTTTGAAAATAGCTTCTTCCTCAGTGGTTACCCCGGATGTAGAAACATCCTTCAAAATATAAGGCAATAAATACTTAAGAAACCATTCCAACAGGAAATATGGAGGAATGTAGGCTTTGATCAACCTCTTCTTTATACGCCACTCTTGGATTTGGTATGAGATATGTGTGTCCTTGTCTTGGCGAAAGGTCGATACGATTTCTATGTTGACATCGTAATGAAATGACAAATATAAGTGGTTGAGAAATACTAGAACCATCTGATTAAAGTTCCATAATCAAAACCTGATGCATTGAAACCCCATTTCACTGCAACCCCCTTGAGGATGCATTGAAACTATCTCAAATGAATAAAGTCATCATTAAGAGAATTGGACGAGCACCAAAGATGAAAAGTAGTGACGTGATCACCTGAATCCTCACCAGTCTTTCCCTTGAATTTCAGAATATCCGAAGGAATCTTAGTGGGGACGGTGGGCAATGACGGATCATGATGCACGTGGTCATTCATTAATCTTGACAATTATGGAAAATTAAGGGTGGGTAGAAAAAGGGAGCGAGGGTTGCATCATCTAATCCCATGCTCCCAGGAAAGGTTGTTACAAAGGAATTGCATCCCATCGAGGGTTTTGGTATACACCATGGCCTTGTCCAGGATTATGGTATCCTCCTCCAAATTGATTAATAAAAGGTTGGCTGGGAATCACGCCTATAGGAACAATATAATGTTGGTTATAAATGTTTCCCCCATCTAGAGGTACTCCAGGCTGGGGGTTTCCCATGGTATGAAACCGACCTCACTCGGGTGTAAATCCTGAGGATAGAGGTGGATTCGTCATACCAAATGTATTAGTCAGAATCGATGTAGACGAGGAAAAAGTAAATGACAGAACAATGGGAGTAACTTATCTGCCCGGTTGATTATTCCATCCAAGACCATTGAGACTAGGATTATACCCAAAGAAAAATGAAGGTTGACACCCAACTGAAGGATTCGCTTAGGGAATTTGAGTTCCATCAAGCGAGAGAGGAGTATATTGAGGGGTCATTCCCCTAGGTCTAATACTAGGATTTGTATTCGTCGCTGGAATGGAGGAAAAAGTTTGTAATGTAAGGTTTGGCATACCATAAGAGAAAGGGTTAGAGGCCATAGGTATACACTGATAATTTTATCTAGGTGAATGAAAAAGAGACCCAAAAGGGTTTGTGACTATGGGTTGAGTAGAAACCACATGCCAAATAGGACCGATGACAGGAACCTCCGACACTAAAACCATAGTGGTTGAAGGTGTCGAAGGAGTACCATTAACTATAGTAGTTATGGGAGTCGAAGGACTGCCAATATTTTTCTCACTCGACTCAGTACTCATACTTGTATGATCACAAGTCTCGTAGGTGGAGGTATGCATAACAGGTTTGATAACTTTACGCCTTTTAGAAGGGAAAGACTCAAGATGTTGTGGTAACTTCAAAAAATGGCGAGATCGACGAAGAAGATGGTATGGATCCATCATGACTCAAGACTCAAGATAAAAAAAATAATCCTAAGGCCAAATAACAATCAAAGAGCACACCAAAACAAAAAAAAAAAAGGCCAAATGCACACAAACAGGATATAGTGGCTGAAAAGGGGCCTCTCTCACTAGAGTAGGTATCACTCACCCAAGACGGGCCTGAGACCCCCTTCAAAATATTGGAGGTATCAAAACGATTTATAAGGGCCCTCGTGGGATTAACAACGCAGTTAGTCAAATCCCCCCAGAGAGGTAATCCTCCATAAAGGTTGTTTGTTATCCGACCCTTATCTGACTCAGGGTACCTGTAGAATAACCCAATCAATTAACCTATGTGGCTACCTACACCAAGCAAATAAATCGACCATGGTATAACCAATGCACAAGAGAACAGTCGTAAGTCAGGTCCACTGTATGGGCAGGGTAACAAAGCCTTAAATATTGAAAGAAACACCTCTCAAGGAGGTAAAGGTACTAGAAAGACCCGAAAATACAAATAGACCCCCAGAAATATCTTTGATTCTAAGAAGGTATTAGAGGGTTATCTCTACAACCAACTTCACGTGATATCGTGCTGAACTCTGGTGTGAGTGGAGCCTCCTGGTGTCATTAATTATATAATGGATTTCACCACTCCATTAGTGAGACACAAATGTTAAGTTTAATATCCTTAAAGAATTTTTCTCACAAAATCCTATTCCAAGGCCCTATATCCTAAGCTTCTTTGTGTACTCTGAAAAATAAGATAATTACCAATCAATTTTAATTAATCATTGTTTATTTTAATGGTTTTGTTTACTCAAAAGATGCGGTCGTGAAACTAATGATGTTATGACTCAGATTATAATAGAAATGAATATGAATATAATGCAATTTCCTAACCTTAAATTTTCAAAAGATGATAACCTTTTCAAATGCAACTTTCAATTCAATTCTGCAATTTCAATAAGATGCAATCTTTCCATAAATGTCAATATCAATAATAAACAACCTAAAATCAAATGTGAAAATGTAAAATTTATATTTTTTGTATTTTCAGCATAAAGAAATGAAAATGCAAGGACTCAATAGTAGCCTCATATATAGAACCTATATAAGAAAAAGAGACAAGCCAAGCAAGATACCAATAAGAAAACACTCAGACAAAGATGCAAGGACAACCAATGAAAAAAATGAAAAGAAAGAAAAACCGACCGAAAATTCAACCAAAAGAAGATTTCCTATCACTCTGTAGGCACTCAACAGTTAGGAAAGAGACCCAAGAAGACTCAACAATGATCAAAATTCACCCAACAAACACCAAACTCGGACATAATGTTAAGAAAGTTGATGCACGCGTTTGTTTAAGGAAAACTCGCGTATGTACACACCCTATAGAAGGATAACTTGCGTATGTATGCGTCTGTCAAGGGAAAACCCACGTATATGTATTAAAACACTCATAGTGCAAGGACTAATCCAAAAAAACTCACATATAGGGTTAAAATAGGTTGTCAAGCAATCAGGCGACAAGGAAACTCACGAAAAAGAAAGAGCAATCAAAGGAGAAAAACACTCCAAACTCCGAAATAGAAGATTCAATCCACAGTATGGTCGTCAGGTTTGTTACGAGGAAAATCACTCTATGGAAAGGGGTAAGCTACAACAAATGGAAATGACTGCAAAAATCAACTCTAATCTCAAGTATTCTATATAAATGAATATGTTAACAAGACAAGATAAAGAGCCTAGCTCATTCGGACGTTCGATGAAGACCATTGTTGTGCATGCAACTCAAATCTCTGTAGCTGCAACCTATCCTCAACAACCAAGATACATAAGCATATGGTTATAATATATAATGTTATCACATACAATAGCATAATCCATTCAAATTCATAACAAATACGCACATGGAATAACAATTCAAATATTTGCAAGATATCAATTAGACGAGGAAAGAGTATTTCTATTAAAAAATGATCCACATAACTGTATAAGTGACAAAAAAATGTGTCGGCATGTCTCAGAACCGAGAAACTAAGGCCATTCTAGCCGGGCCTCCACCACCTCAATCCTCCACCAAAGGCAAGCTCATATATGAGAGACAATGAGGTTCTCCATCAAAGAGGGAGGATCTTGGGGGATGAACAATGTGTTCAAACTTTAAAGGATAAAGGGATGGAAACTCAATATGAAGTGAAAATTTCTTGAGAGTATACTTTCTCTCAAACGTTGAATTCTCTCTCCTTTCCATGGCTTTGATATGGTTCAATTTATATCCTTCAAATGGAACTGAAGGGCCAAGTCAGAATGTTTCGAGTATATGAAAGGTCAAGGATTATGGATCTCGTGATGTTACATGGAAACCGAACACAATTTTTAATTTTGGGCACAAAATCCAATGTACGTGGGTTGTAATGGTGCAACCTGCGTATACGGATGTTGCAGTACTGTTAGGGCACGTATATGTGGAAAAATATGTTTTTTTTATCTATGGAAAGTACAAAAGTGACTTCAAGCCTCCATGGAGAAATGGAAAAGGCCTTCTGAGTAAGTTGCATGGGGTGAGGAAAATCTTACTATAGCAATGTTCTAACTTTTCTAATGGACACTCATGGGGTATCCAATTGAAGCTTTTAAGGAAAAAATTATGTTAACTAAATATATAAGTTACAAATGAATTAGTCTATATTAATATTACTATTAAGAAAAATTAACCAATATTATTAATAGTAAAAAGATATTACCAAATTATAAAAATAATTTTTTTAAAATAAACAAACATATATTATTAAGGAGTTTAAATCAAATAAATTAATTCAGAAAAGATAAGAAATTAATTAAAATGATTATAAACTACTATAAAAGTGTAACTCTAACTTCTTTAATCATCTTTAAAATGGTATCATCTCTCAATTAATATTTAAAAAAAATAAAGTGTAATCCCAACATCCTTAATTATCCTTGAAATTGTATATGTAAAGTTACCTCTCCATTAACAATCAAATTTACATATTCTCCGGATGGGGTGCTAGTGGGTTCCTCGTGGCAAAGGCTGGGAGCAGACACAGTCCGATGTGACACAGAGCCACGTGATGGGCTCGTGCCGCAAGCTACTGCCGTCCCGGGAGTTTAATTGCATTAACATCGCGGTAATGGGCATTAACGCCACCCTTTGCACCTTCGCATTTTGTTCTATGGCTCGGCTCGTCGTTTTGGTTATCGATCCCTGTATGCGGTCTGAAGGGCTCCTCCCTTCACAGCGCATATGAGACCTAGCTCGCTCCTTCCAGACTGTTGTTGTCTTAGTTATTTTCCTGCACCTTTGGTTTAATTTCGTCCAGACCAGTCCACCTGCACTCATGAAGGAAAGGCTTAGAGGAAGACTGAGGAGGGGCTCTCCCTGGAAGCCCTATCGACCCTCGGTCTCGCCTTCAGTCTCACCTTCCACTTGTTCATCCTTCCGTCCTCAAACTCCGTCCACAGTCACCACCCCGCCACCTTCGCAGTGTATGCTGCTTCACTCCATGGCTACTATCCCACGAGGGCCGGCCCCGCTGCTGAGATGCCCTCAGGACCCCCAGATGCAGTTCTCATCACCATTGTCTATCCCTGGACCTTCGAGCAATCTAAGCAGTGCACCACCGGCATGTGGTGAGTCTAAACGAGCGCGCTTCCACTCCACGGACCACCTCGATAGCGAGCATTTCAGGGATCGACTGGTCATTCTGTATGACTTAGTTTTTGAGCTCAGGAAGGAGGTGGTGGACCTTAAGTATCGCTTGCAAACCACAGAAGAAAACGTGGCGAGCTTTCTTCAAATCCTCTCTACTATGCACTCGGAGCTCTCCTCGGACCCGGTCGACTCTGCTACAGGGGAGGCACCTGATACTGCTACGGGTGCAGGCATGGATAGAATGCAGTGACCAACAGAAGTGAAGCAGGAGAAGGCGGAGCGAAGAGGCCAAGCTGAGGAAGTGACGCGTGACGAGCGAAAGGAAAAGCAATGGGACGATCAACCGACGTATATTGAAGAAGAACCATGGACAAAGGACCTTCGAGCCACGTGGATAGGCTATCTGCGAGGTGTTTAGCTCATTAGTGTTGTTTGTCAAGTTTTCTAAGATTCATAGTTTAGATGATAGTCAGTCTGAACTCTGGTTTTACTCGACTAATGACATTCTTAGACTTTTGAATTGGGGGGGCTGGCTGGACTGGTTTCCCCTCTGTTGGGGCAGTCCGGTAACTGCAGCCAGTATATTGCTGTATTTTGGCACTTTTATCAGCTTTAGCACGCTCTTAATAACTTATACTTCTTATTTACAAAAAAAAAACAATCAAATTTACATATAGTGACATAACAACAAAAAATAATTTCAAAGACAAGGAACAACCTAGTCTTTCAAACTAAAATTGAATATCAAGTAATACATAGAGTGCACTCATAAAATATTTATTGTCTCCCTTATGAAATATGTTTTTGCAATTGCAAACTAAAAGAAAATACTACATAGTACATGTAACACATGGATAAAAGATTTATTGTTTTCCTTCATAAATAAGTTGTTTGCTTATTATAATTGTGTAATAATTGCAATAATTACATTAATTAATTATATATATATATATATATATATATATATAGATATATATATATATATATATAAATTAATTTTAATAATATAATTCTTAATTAAATAATATATTAAAAATAACAAATATATTTATAATAATTATTTTACAATTATTTGTGTAAATGTTTATAATTATTAGTGATGATGATGATTAAAGTCCATTAAGACTAGTTTGCATGGGTGTAGACTGATTGGCATGTGTTGTGTAAATGGAAGAAATTGTGTAAAGGAGGTCAAGTTCGATTCTCACCCCGTTTTATCTGTGTTCCATGCTTGCAGAATGTGTGATGTTATATGTGTTCCATTCTTGCGGAATGTGTGATTTAAGGGTATGGACCACATGTCACGCGAGTACTGCTTGCGGGATGTGTGGCACACAGGTAGTGAGAAAGTCCACTAAGATCAAATTGGTTTATCGAACTTTAAGAGGGTAAGTGATTACTTGTTAGAATTTTGTTTCTGTGTTCGAAAAGCATTAAGAGAAGCTTTCCAAGATCACCATACTTTTGTTGAGTTAAGAGGTTAGGAAGGTTGGTAGTGTGATAAATATTTTGAAAATGAGATCTAATATGGGTATAGGCTCGACAATCTAAGAGAAAGTTCTTTTCATCTTCAACCTTCTTAGTGTCACAAAGGTGACACACTCTTTCATCCCATGGTGTTTTAGGAATTGATCAACGTCCAGTTTCACTATGGAGCTCGTGAGAATTTGTTCTTATCTTAACAATTCTTATTTTTTTTCTTTACACTTGGAAAAAAAGATGAATAATTTTGATCTTCTAGATTAGGGTTGATTACATTTTTATAATACTTTAATTTTCTTTTTTCCTCTAACTCTTATCACACCAAATCATATTAAAAAAAAAAAATTGTATTAATATAAATATAAATTTTCATTATCTATTGAATATAAGTTTTTATTAATATTATTAATGTTTATTTAATAAGTATAAATTTATAATGTTGCACGTCACTATGACCGGCGTTTATGAAAATGAAAAGATGAAAAAATTTGAGATAAAATAAATGAATGAAGTCTCAATTTCATAGATGGCCACTATATATTATTTTCATGATACATGGTCACTATATATATTATTTTGTTGTTCTGAGTTAAAAGTAAAGCCAAGCCATATTACTTTGTTGTTCCGAGTTAAAAGTAAAGCCAAGCCATGAGCTATAAGTCTATTCTAAATCCTATTGCTTACCCTCTTCATTTGAAGTATTGAAAGGAAAAATCTTATTGCTTCCCCTCTTCATTTGAAGTATTGAACGGAAAGCGGAACAAAACAATCTTTTATGTATTGCCAATATTTTCGTGATGTATATACACTTTTCTCTCATATTTTTTGCAGTAATACTGTAAGACTGTTAACAAAGCTACACAGCTGATCATTAAATCATCATTAACGACCATATAAATACCATGAGTTCTAGGATATCAGAGATTCACATCAACTCAAGGCATTTGCTAATAGATTAATAACCACCGGCCGCCCATATACCGTAGTACCGTCAACTTCTGTCAACTGCAGTCAACTTCTGTCAGCGTCAGCTATCGCTTCCTAAAATGTATCTTTAAATAAAAACGAAATGTAGCTTTGGTTGCGGAGAAGTTGAACGCCTGTAATCTTAAATACAATCTTAAGTACAGAAAACGGAACATCAACCCATAAAAAGCAAACGAAGACCCAATTTCTCAAGATTTACGAATTTCAAACGCCTATAATTTCATGTTCACGCTTCTTCTTCTCCTTTCTTCTTCTCATGTTTGTGTCACAATACAATGGCACCATATGATAGTGTGGAGGTTATTTTGTCCAACTTCTTCTTCTCTTATTTCTTCTTGTCATGTTTGTGTCACAATACAATAGCACAATACGATAGTGTGGGGGTTATTTCCTCCAAAATCTGTGTTTGAAGTAGTTGTTTTCCTCCTCACAGATTAATTGTTGTGGCTGCTCTATATTTTTTTTAAGTAGAAAATACACAATTGAAATGTCGTGGACAACAATAATTGGCAAAGATGGTATAGTCAAGGAAAATGGTTTCCATGCGTAAGATGTTTTCTTTTAGCTTTGCTTGTGATGGCTTTGATTGAAAATATGCATTTCCAAGTTTATACTTCTAAGATCCCAAGGAAAGCGATTCCCTTTTGAAGTTTCTACGCAAAAGATACTGTATTACATTACATTTCCGGAGTTTAATGCAACATTTTTTTACGAGAGGTTGGAAAACCTTGTCCATCAATCGAATGGGCACTCTGATTCAATCATCGTTTCAACTCTGTAATGTCAATGGAGATTCCATCACCCATACAATCGTTTTCTAGACGGTTGCAATTATTTGGTTCATTGTCCTCTTCCATCCCTCTTTGAGTATTTCCAATATATTATGATATTCAGATGGCAATTGGGCTTTATCCAGGGGACTATGTAGTGTCTCCAAGGCCAAGCCTCGTTGTAAACTATGTTATGAAAGGAATTGTAATTATGTTTTATAGGCTGGTGAACCAAGTTTTTATAAGCTAGAGGCTTATGTGTTTGTTAGACCACGGAGCCTGAGTGTTGAAGGCCAGGAGCGTGCTGTTGTATATGTAATCACGCAAAACAATTAATAAAATATAAACAACACTATGTGCAGACCGACCACGATAAATGAGTGAAGGGGGACTAAGCATCCATAGAGTGGGCAAGGAATTAGGGGCTTCAAAATGGGAAAAGGGGCTAAGCGTTTTTCTTAGGGGGGCTTAAGCTTGGGAATAATAATATTTAATATTATCCCAAAAGAACATGTGCATTTTATGTTTTTACTTTTATCCTAAGTTCCTCGCAAGAGGAAAGCATGCAAACGGGATGCATGTTGATGAAACACATGCAGTTCCAAGGGTGACAAGTATCCACCCTGGTGCATGAAAATAAAAACAGCCGAGATGAGCCATGAGAGCTCTCTCTCTCTCTCCTCCATTCCACCCGACTACCTAAGCGGGTAGGGAGCGTGGGACAAGATGACCGACCCAACCACTGCAAGAATACCTCCTGTGTTCCTGAGAGTGGAGAACCCCATGTTGTCCTTGATAGTTCGGGCACATCCTCTGTCCGACTGATCGAGCCTATGCGTGGAGGCCCTGTTTCGAAGCCGTGACCCTGAACCATTCTGCCATTGTTGAACCAGTTGGAAAGCGTGTGTTTGGATTTGTTAATCCGAGTACACCCCTATTTTGTGAGCTGAGAAGCCTGTGTTTGTTTCTGAAGAGCCGGTCTCACCCTCCGTTCTGAGTTGTGGAGTCTGTGTCGACCCCTGCGGGAATTACTCATCATGCATTCCTGTGAACCATCACTGTGAGGCCTCGAGCCATCGCTGAGCCTGTTTGAGAGGCCCTGTTTGTATTTCCAGTTGGCTAAGGTGACCACGCAGAGCTGGGTGACCACGCAGAGCTGGACTATACGTGGCTTGATGGCCAGTGCGAGTGCTGATTGAGCCTATGTGTGTTCTCTCTCTAGGTGAGGGAGGTGGATGTTGTTGGAAGAGGTTTCCTCTAGAGAGTGTCTAGCACCAGCTTCAGGCTTTGAGACTTCCTGATTCAACTTGTTGCCGAGACCCAGAGAGGGAGGTTAGCACCGATGGACTGTGCTTGTGAAGGTGTATACTCCCGGGCAGAATAAGCATTTGGGGAATGAGAGTCTGGTAGTAGTGGGCGTAAGATGGCATCCTCGGAAGAACCCTTCCAGATTGTATGTGTTGTTTTCTTGGTAACCTCAGCCTAGCCTAGAATTCCTTGCCTTGGGTGGAGCTTAGTACCAGCTCGGGGGTGACCCATTGCTGAGCCGATGAGCAGTGCGGTCTAAGGCTGGGAGGTTCGTGGAAGGCCTTCACTTGGTTGGTGGAATCTACCACTGTTAAAAGATAAGTACATCTAATTATGCCTTAATCATGTTTTTGCAGGACTGTGTTGCTTATGTTATCATGATTTCCGCTATGTATATGAATTAATATGAAATGCTATGGATTGTTAATTATAGCAGTAGATAATATGTTTACTCTCAGCTTAAATGTGTTTAATTGTTGAAGGCATATGGATCATATAATACCTGTACGAATTATGTATAGAGTGGTGGTATAGTCTTCTCTTAATAGCAATTAAGCCTTGGTAGCCAGATTAGGGGCGCTACAGTTTGGTATCAGAGCCAAGGTTTCGACGCTGAGCCTAGATGGGCCAGTTGAGTGGTCTTTGGACCGAGGGTGTGAGGAGAGATTGTGTCCGAAAGACCAATTTTGGACCCTGGTTTGCTCCAAAATATCAAGGAGTTACTTGATGAGTTTTAAAGCTCAGGAGGTATAGTGGTGTTATGAAACCGCAACCAGTGTGGTATAAGTCCATAGGGAGAGAGGACTCCACACCAGAAGTGTAGTAACTTTAGGATCTATTCGGGAGGTAAGGTGAACCCTCATGACCATTAGATCTAGAAAGTGTGCATGCGTTTTAAAGCCCTTTGGAATTGCACAAGAGTGTGGAAATCGCGATACGCGGAATCCCGAATTAGTCAGGACAGTCCATCAGAAAGAACCCGTGGAGAGCGATCAGTCTTTCACTAACTCGTAACCTGAAAATAGTCAATGGGTGAGTTCGTGAGAATTCACGAAACGTGAATTCATGATTGGATCGTAACCGTCGATCTAAGAGAGATCGGGACCGTTGATTGCCCAAGAAGAAATCGACGTTTTGGGAGATGAAAGGTGAGAAGAGGTGAACACCCTTGAAACCTAAAATCCCAAAAAATCTACACCGTAGATCGTGGGGAGAAGAACTTGACCGTTGGATCAAGTAAGTTAGTAGACAACGATTTCGTGATTTCAGCAAATGGAAGTTCAAGATGTGTGGATGCACGAACTTTCGATGGCCGAAACCCTGAAACGCCGAAAGAATCTGCGCCGTAGATCTGAGAAAGATCTGACCGTTGGATTTTACTAGCAATAGAAGTGGACACATGAATGTGTACCATGTGCCAGTGGGTCGAGGAGAAAAGCGAGAGTGGTGGAACGGATGACGTCGTTAAAAAACGATGTGGACCTTCATTCACACGCCATGTGCCACCGTAGTTGTGGGTGACCACTGTACTATGTGGGCCCGGAGGGTAACGTAAATCAAAATTTTGGAAGTCGGGGGTTGGAAAGGAAAGAAAGTCTGAAAGCCTCGTGGGCCGAAACCCCGAAAACCAAAGTATCGAAATCCTGAAGTGCCGAAAATGAAAGTTTTGAAAACCCAAAAATTGCAGAGCCGAACGAGAGCTCAGAAAACTTATTTGAATCGAAATGTCTTTTGTTCTTGTTCGTATTGGCTTATAAATATTGTGGATTGTTCGTGAAGGTTTAATAGCCTGACAGACTTTGAATTTAATTGCACAGTGCATGTGCAGAGCTCAACGGAGGTCAGGACTCTAGTTAAACAATGTCGAGTATGGAGTGGGGAAAGGTGCAGATTACCCCCGAAACAGAAGACGAACATGAAGGAAAGGATGTTAACCTAGGAGACAAAGGATCGAACTTCAATGGGAATGGAAAAGAGTAGGATAAGGAAGGACACATAATGAAAATCATTAAAGGATTGCAAAGAGAGGCCCAGGCTCGCCGAGATGATAGTCGAAAGCTCATGAAAGTCAGGGATCGACAGGGTGTATTAAAGCTAAAAATTTTGAAGAGCCTAGAAAGAATAGAGAGGAAACTCGAGAAGGGAAGAGACTCAAGTAAGACGGAGAGTCACAGAACCCATGGGAGACGAAGTAGGCCGAGGAGTGGTGGTCGACATTTTAGTCGCTCCCAAGGACATTCTGACAGGGAGACACATAGTAGTTCAAGCCCGTCCCCTACCAGAAAACATCGAAAATCTAAAAAGGAGGAATTGAAAGGGGATATGAACAAGATTAAGCCTCCAACATTCGATGGAGAACATAATAAGGAGGAAGATGCTGAGACCTGGTTGCTTGGCATGAATAAATACTTCCAACTACAGAATTATTCTGCCCATGTAGAAGGAAGAATTGCAATGTACCAACTGAAAGGAAAAGAATCTATGTGGTGGGATCAGTTTGTGCAGGTACAACACATTAGAGAGAAAGAGGTCACTTGGAAGGAATTTAAGAGGTATTTCGAGAATAAATACTTGACCAAAATATACTATGACAGAAAGATGAAGGAGTTCTTCGAACTCAATCTAGGCAGCATGACCATTGATGAGTATGAATGAAGTTTTCTAGAACCACTCAAGTATGTTCCATTCATCAAAGATGAGGCTGTCAAGATTCAAAGATATCTGAGTGGACTGCCACCTTCCATAAGTGACAAGATTCAATATGATGATCCTAAGACCATGGAAGAAACCATAAGAAGGGAGAAATGCTTGTATGAACAGCAAGGAGAAAGGCCTATCCTTCGGAAGGATTGGAATGATCAGAGGAAGTTTAAGAAGGAATAGAGACAAAAGGGAAACAAGCCTTCCTTTCTCAGAAATAGTCTTCAGGGACAGCCATCATTTAGAGAACCAAGAATGACTAAAGATGGAGCACAAAGATAGAGACAGATGCCCATTCAGTGTTGGGACTATCAAGGAAACCACAAGTACAGAGATTGTCCCCATAAAAATGGTAAAGCGAGAACTATACATACTATTCAACAAGCTGAAACAATGGGGAATATGGGCAGCAGAATGCCGAGGATCTACGCAGTCCTGGACAACAAGCAAGAAGGATTTCAATTGCACAAGATTGAAGTGGAAGGTACGATCAACAATCGACCACTTGTTATTTTAATTGATTAAGGGGATAGCCATAGTTATGTAGATCCTAGAGTGGTGGAAAGTTTTCATCTAATGAGAAGAAAACATGAGAAGTCTTGGTTAGTGAAGTTGGCCATAGGGACCAAGAGGAAGGTCACTGAAATGGTTAAGTCGTGTTCAGTGGACATGAAATGAATGAGCACTAAGGCTGAATTGAACATCTGCCTTTAGGCTCATACGATTTCTTAATTGGGATGGACTGGTTGGACCAGCACCATGCCCTTCTGGATTTCCGTAACAAGAGGTTTACATTCCTGAACGAAGAGGGAAATTAGGTAACAGTCCAAGGAATTCCCAGAGCCGTGGCTGTGAGGGAAATCTCAGCCATGCAGCTGAAGAAATGTTACCGGAAAGGCTGTCAATTATTTGCAGCTCGGGTGGAACAAGCATCCTGAGATGAAGTCTCGAATATGGAAGACCACGAAGTACTCAAAGAATTCAAGGACATATTTCAAGAGGTACCTGGACTACCTCCGAAGAGGGACATCGATTTTTTTATAAATTTGATGCCTCGAGCAACTCCAGTTTTGAAGGATCCTTATAGAATGAGTACACCAGAGCTGAAAGAGTTGCAATTGCAGCTCAAAGAGCTACTAAAGAAAGGTTACATTCACCCTAGTGTGTCACCGTGGGGAGCCCCAGTCCTATTTGTGAAGAAGAAAGATGGGACGTTGAGGTTGTGCATTGATTTTCGGCAGTTGAATAAGGTCACTGTCAAGAACAAGTATCCTCTACCAAGGATTGATGATCTTTTTGATCAGTTGAAGGATGTGAAAATATTTTCGAAAATAGATCTCTGATCAGGATATCACCAAGTGAGAATAAAGGATGAGGACATCAACAAGACCACCTTTAGAACAAGGTACGGTCATTATGAGTTCATGGTGGTGACGTTTGGGCTGTCCAACACGCCTGTTGTTTTCATGTGCTTAATGAATGGAGTGTTCAACGATTATTTGGACAAGTTTTTCATAGTCTTCCTGGACGATGTCTTGGTGTATTCCAAGATAGAGGAAGAACATGAGCAACACCTGAGAATGGTGATGCAGGTGTTGAGAGAACACCAGCTGTACGCAAAACTGAGCAAGTGCTCTTTTTATCAAAGGAAGATCCATTACTTAGGACACATTATATCTGAAGAAGGGATCACTGTGGATCCTGACAAGGTACAGGCCATTCTAGAATGGCCAGTGCCAAGGAATGTGGCAGAAGTTAGATACTTTATGGGTCTGGTGGGATACTATAGGAGGTTCATAGATGGATTCTCAAAGATCCCTCATTCTATCACTGCCTTGAATAGGAAGGAGAAGAAGTCCCAATGGACTGAAGAATGTGAGAGCAGCTTCCAACAATTGAAGCAGCTGCTAACTAGTGCTCCAATCCCGAAGATTGCAGATCCAAATAAGGATTACGTAGTGTGCACAGATGCATGTAAGGAGGGGCTGGGAGGAGTTCTCAGCGAAGAGGGATTTGTAGTTTGTTATGAATCCCGAAAGTTGAAGGAGCATGAAAAGAATTATGCCACTCACAACTTAGAGTTGGCAGCCATCGTCCATGCCTTGAGGAAATGGATAAATTACCTCATGGGCAAGAGATTCGAGTTGAGAACAGACCATAATGATCTGAAGTATTTATTTGATCAACCGACCTTAAATGCCAGGCAAATCATATGTCTAGAGTTTCTGTGTGAATATGATTTTGATATCAAGCATATCAAAGGGAAATAAAATAAGGTGGCTGATGCACTCAGTAGAAAAGTGCACGAATTACATGCTACAGCCATTAGCATGTACCGGACTGAGATGAAAGATAGAATTTTGGAAGCTGCAAGTACTGACTTGAAGTACAAAAGTCTTGTAGCAAAGCTACAGCAGCGTGAGAGACCACAGACCAAGGAAAGTTACACCTTGGGAACTGATTATTTACTTTTGTATAAAAACATAGTGTATGTACCCAATGTCTGAGAATTGAAGCTGGCAATTCTAAAGGAGATGCATAATGTGGCTTATGATGGACATCCTGGTTATTAGAAGACTATGGCAGCAGTCAAACGCCATTATTTTTGGCTGGGTTTGAAGAAATAAATCATTGAATACATCGCCGGATGTATGGAGTGCCAAAAGGTTAAGGATGAGTATAGGCACCCAGCAGGGTTGCTGCAGCCTTTGCCCATTCCTGAGTGGAAATGGGATGTGGTAACAATGAATTTTATCACCGGACTACTTAGAACAAGCAAGCAACATGATTCAATCATGGTGGTGGTGGACAAGATTACTAAAGCTGCCCATTTCATTCCACTGAAAACCACCCACAGGGTAGCAAATGTTGCTGATATTTTCCTAAAAGAAGTTGCACGCTTGCATGGAATTCCTAAGACAATTGTGTCTGATAGGGACTCAAAATTCACTTTGAATTTCTGGAAAGGACTGATCAAAGGATTCAGAATGAATCTAAACTTTAGTACAACGTATCATCCCGATTCTGATGGACAGACAGAGAGAGTGAACCGAGTAATAGAAGACATGCTGAGAATGTATGTGATGGATAAACCATCTAGGTGGGAAGACTACCTGCATTTGGTAGAATTCGCCTACAATAATGGGTATCATGCATCATTGAAGATGAGCCCATTCGAAGCACTTTATGGAAGAAAATGCAACACTCCAGTGAGTTGGGATAATCTAGCGGAAAGAGTAGTAGTTGGGTCTGAGCTACTCAAAGAAATGGAAGACCAAATGATAAGAATTAAACATAGTCTAAAGGCTGCCCAGGACAGGTAAAAAAGTTACGCTGATAGTAACAGAACCCATAGAGAATTCAAATTGGGTGACCATGTTTTCCTGAAAGTGAAAACTAACAGGAGTTCCCTGAAGCAGGGAAGTTGCGCCAAGTTGGCAGCAAGATTTTGTGGGCCATTTGAGATCCTAGAAAGGATTGGGTCGGTTGCATACATGCTTGCATTACCTGCATTTATGACTGTACATAATGTGTTTCATGTTTCACTGCTTAATAAATATGTACGTGATGCTAATCATGTTATCGATTGGAATGTGATTCAGGTGGAACCAGAAGATGTCCTGCAAGTCCATCCTGTACGCATATTGGACAGGAAAAACAAAGAGCTCCAGAATCGAGTCAGAGAGCTTGTAAAGGTCCAGTGGACCTTGTACGGTCTTGAGGATGCAACATGGGAGAATGAAGAGGTTATGCGGGCAGAGTACCCGCATCTTTTTGAATATTTTGAAAGACTTGCAGAGACAGTATGAGTTGCACTCAGGATAGTGCAGAAATAAGGGAAGGGGGATTGTAGTGTCCCCAAGGTCGAGCCCCGTTTTAAACCATGTTTTGAAAGGAATTGTAATTATGTTTTATAGGCTGGTGAGTCAAGTTTTTATAAGCTGGAGGCTTATGTGTTTGTTAGGCCAGGGAGCCTGAGTGTTGAAGGCCAGGAGCTTGTTGTTGTATATGTAATCACGTAGAACAATTAATAAAATATAAACACTGCCATGTGCAGACCGACCACGATGAATGAGTGAAGGGGGACTAAGAATCCATAGAGTGGGCAAGGAATTAGGGGCTGGAAGGTGGGAAAAGGGGCTAAGTGTTTGGCCTAGGGGGGCTTAAGCCTGGGAATAATAATATTTAATATTATCCCAAAAGAACATGTGCATTTTATTTTTTTACTTTTATCCTAAGTTCCTGGCAAGAGGAAAGCATGCAAAGGGGATGCATGCTGATGGAATGCATGCAGTTCCAAGGGTGGCAAGTGGCCACCCTGGTGCATGCAAATAAAAACAGCCAAGATGAGCCATGAGATGTCTCTCTCTCTCTCCTCCATTCCACCCGACTACCTCAGCGGGTAAGGAGCGTGGGACAAGACGATTGACCCAACAACTACAAGAATACCTTTTGCGTTCTTGAGAGTGGAGAACCCTGTGTTGTCCTTGATAGTCTGGTCACATCCTCTGTCTGACTGATCGAACCTATGCGTGGAGGCCCTGTTTCGAAGTGGTCACCCTGAACCATTCCGCCATTGTTGAACTAGTTGGAAAGCGTGTGTTTGGCTCTGTTAATCTGAGTACACCTCTATTTTGTGAGCCGAGAAGACTGTGTTTGTTTCTGAAGAGCCGGTCTCACCCTCTATTTTGAGTTGTGGAGTCTGTGTCGACCCCTGCGGGAATTACTCATCATGCATTCCTGTGAACCATCACTTTGAGGCCTTGAGCCATCGATGAGCCTATTTGAGAGGCCGTGTTTGTATTTCGAGTTGGCTAAGGTGACCACACAGAGCTGGACTACACATGGCTTGATGGCCAGTGCGAGTGCTGATTGAGCCTCTGTGTGTTCTCTCTCTAGGTAAGGGAGGTGGATGTTGTTGGAAGAGGTTTTCTCTAGAGAGTGTCCAACACCAGCTTCCGTCTCTGAGACTTCCTGATCTAGCCTGTTGCCGAGACCCAGAGAGGGAGGTTAGCACCGATGGAATGTGCTTGTGAAGGTGTATACTCCTCGGAAAAACATGCATGTGGGGAATGAGAGTCTAGTAGTAGTGGGCGTAAGATGGCATATTGGGAAGAACCCTTCCAGATTGTATGTGTTGTTTTCCCGGTAACCTCAGCCTAGCCTAGAATTCCTTGCCTTGGGTGGAGCTTAGTCCCAGCTCGGGGGTGACCCATTGCTGAGCTGATGAGCAATGCGGTCTAAGGCTGGGAGGTTCGTGGAAGGCCTGCACTTGGTTGGTGGAATCTACCACTATTAAAAGATAAGTATCTGATTATTCCTTAATCATGTTTTTGCAGGACTGTGCTACTTATGTTATCATGATTTCTGTTGTGTATATGAATTAATATGAAATGCTATGGATTGTTAATTATAACAGTAGATAATATGTTTACTCTGAGTTTAAATGTGTTTAATTGTTGAAGGCATATGGATCATATAATACCTATACGAATTATGTATATAGTGGTGTTATAATATTCTGTTAATAACAATTAAGCCTTGGTAGCCAGATTAGGGGCGCTACAGATTGTGTGCATTTTGAGACTCTAAGCGAATTCCTTCTCTAAATTGTGACAACGAGGGTGCTTCACTATTGAGTTATTTTCACATATGACGTGAAGCACATGCTCTAGGGGATATTACAATGGCTTTTGAAGAGGACGTGGTAGCTTTCTCATGTTGTGTTTATAATAGAAGTGAGGAAGAAAAAGTTTGAAATGGATGTTGCACAAGATATGCCTGGTGAATCTTCACATAGTCATGTAATAAAGAAATATTATTCATAAGATAAACAACTATCGGAGAAACCTTTGATCAGATGTTTTTCGAAAGTAGACGCTCCTGGTCTACAAATTTTGGAGAACTGTAGCCTGCAACAAGCTCTTTTAGACAAATTATATGCCATTCGAACGGATTGGGGATCGAATGAAATTTACAGTTAGATCTTCCCATGGACCCGAAGCTACTAATGCAAAAGAAACACTCGAACTGTTGTGTTAATATTGGTAGTATATGTAAGAATTAAATTAGATCTTCCCATGGACCCGAAGCTACTAATGCAAAAGAAACACTGGAACTGTTGTGTTAATATTGGTAGTATATGTAAGAATTAAATACCAGAACAAATGAATTTGGAGTTGGTAAAGACATTGTAAATTTTGGGGGTTTATAGAGATCATAAATTTATAGAGGTATACATACCCTACCTCCTTTAGATTTGAACTTGTGACCTCTTAAGAGGAAAATCATATTCTTAACTATTAGGCCCACTCAGACTATATTATCATATTATAAAAGATTCAAATTGACTATAATAAATATTATCATTAATACTAGCACAATCACATTATAAAAGATTCAAATTGACTATAATAAATATTATCATTAATACTAGCACAATCACATTATAAAAGTGATATATAGGTAAATCATCTTTATTTCCATCTTTCCAAATAAATAGTTTTTATCAATTTATATCAACTATTTTTATAATGTAATTGTGTTAGTATTTTAGCATTTCAATTATCCATTGCTACAATGAAAGTAAACTCTAAACAAAACCTATAAAACAATGGAAAGCATTATCATCTACAAAAAAAAAAATTGCAAACAAGAGATTGGAAGGCAAAACAATTAAGACAAAAGCAAATTGGTTGTAACCGCAAATCCCAATCCCAATCCCAATGTACATTAAATCCATGTAACTCTTGTTACTTTTAAGATGCAAATTTCTACATGAAGTAGATTGTTGAATGACATTTTCTTGGTAAGAAATCAACGTATGGATATTGGTGCATTATTAGTTTCTTAATCTTTGAATATGGTCCTTAATGCATAGGCTCCAAAGAAACCTTAAAACAACTAATCCATAAGCTCTATGCATTAGTTTCTTAATCTTTAATGTATAAGCTCCAAAGAAATCCTAAAATAACTACAAGAACTAATGCATAAGCTAGAAAGAAACCAGAGGAGAACTAAGGTTTATTGTAGATGTAAGGTAATAGCACATAAGACAATAATTCATAGATAAAATATACGAGGCAAACAAACACGGTGAGGCTACGCTCACTTCATCGTATTAAATGAAGACGGATTACATCCTTATATAGGAAAAGACTCTCGTGAGTCGGCTACATGCAAAGCAAAAGACAACTAGACAACTGACTCTTAACTGGCGCTTACAACCCGCGCTTATTACTGGTGCTAACAACTAGCTAACATCTCCATTATTTCCAAGTTTCATAACGTGGAAAGAAACCAAAGGAGAATTAAGGTTTATAGTAGATGTAAGGTAAGAGCACATAAGACAATAATTCATAACCTGGAAAAAACCAGAGGAGAATTAAGGTGTGTATTGTACATGAAAGATATGTACTTAGAAGTGCTGAAGCATTCACACATTTTCCAGCTCCTAAGAAGACAACGAAACCCACAATTCTGTCTCATGGTATTGAAAACTCCCCAGCCTTCTTCAACAACCCACCCAGTCTCATCTTATTCAGCAACCCACTCCGTCTCATCTTCACAACAAATCTTTCTTATCATCAATTTATAAAACGTGCATGGGTTCCACCCTCCACATAAACGTTGCCACATGCAGTATATGAAACGGAACACGCCCACTCAGCAGATAAACGTTAGAACACACACTATATGAAACATAAACAGAAGGCGTCCACTCTGCACATAAACGTTAGCACCCAAACGCAGTATATGAAACAGAATGCACCGAGTGACCCACACTGCTCCACTCACGGACCAACTACACCTTGTAAAGAAACACCAGGTTAAAAAAACTAAATAAAAAAACAACAATAAAAAACAAATGACAGTAAAAAAAACCTAGAAACTAGAAAAGTAAAAAATCCAAACTCAGTAAAACAACAAAATTTAAATTGAACGGTCGTTGTTATATTAATAACCCATTTTAATGATGAAAGCACATATTTTGTCACCCAAACAAGTTAATGCTTGAAATCACAAAACGGTCGTTGTTATATTAATAACCGATTTTAATGATGAAAGCACATATTTTGTCACCCAAACAAGTTAATGCAAATCACAAATTTTCATTTTTTATTTAGTGTGGAGACTAAGAATATTCCAAGCATACAAAATCTTGACCATTAAAATCTTATTAAAATTTTATATGTGATTAAAAGGCATTAATTTTAGCCATCCATTTCCAATACTTGTATAGGTGTATGCGTGATTAATTACAAAGATCCCTTATGAGACTAACAAGTCCAAATTGTTTAAAATTCGTTGATCTATAATACACACCAACGTCAACTACAACTATCTCTACAAATTGGCAAGGTGACAGAAGCACCCGACTTGAAAAGATAGAGAGCCAAACATTAATGCATGATGCGAGCAGATGTGAGACTGAGGATAAATCCCATCAAACGGATGTTATCCCTAGATGATCTGAATGTTCTTGTGCAACTTGTTCTTTGTGGCATTCTTCATGCAAGGAGAATATATGCTTTATGAGGATGTAGGCCTTATGCTAGCTAGAGAATGTTGGACACCAATCCAAACACAACTTCATATCTTAGAGGGATTATATTATCATGGAAATTGCACTCCAAAGAAACCTAAAATTGACGATGAGTTTAAAGAGGGAGATGCATGTTATAGTGAGAGGAATGTTGATACTTGTGAGAATAGGCATGACATATTTTTGATGGGATCACGCCAAGCTAGACATGAAGGACACCATGAAAAGAGAAACGCGGTGCTAAGGCATGTAAACACAGATGCACATGTGTTAAGAAAAACTACAGTTTAGTTAATATAAAGACACGAATGACCAACAATCAACAATTTGATGATACCAGAGAGAATGTATCATCAACCTTGTCGCGCTTTCACTTTCAAACTGAAGCGACCTAAGCAGTGATACTTTATTAGAGAGAACAATGCTACAATTTCACTTTCAAACTGGAGCCGACCTAAGCAGTGATACTTTATTAGAGAGAAGAATGCTGCAATTGCTCATGGAAATGTTGATTCCAACAAATTACATGGGAATGACTTTTCACCCACCCACTTTATGAGAGCGAAATATACACTCTTACGAGGTTACTCTTCAAAAAGAAAAATAGGCTCACACATGCAAAATATACACTCTTACGAGGTTATTCTTCAGCCAGCCAAATCTGCTCACACATTTAAAACATATGAAGACACAAACATAAAAAAAAGTGTGAGACAATGATGTTTCCAACAAATGTTTTTTGAATGAAAAAAATAGAGGTGGTTCAACCAATGACCCTCATTGTTAACTAATTGGAACAGCTCATATAATAATTTAAAAAAAAAGCAGACAACCAACATAAAGAGGAAAAAATTTAGAGAGAGATATGCTAATTTAAAACAAGCAGCAAGAGAAGGAGAACAAAATTTAGAGAGAGGTATGCTAGGATCTAACTTACATTTTTTTTATCATTCATCCTTCATTCATTTTCATTTAGGGATTTGATGAGTTGTTCATAGTATGGGCGTCTTGCAAAGTGGCATGAGTGAAGAAAAGATCAATGGTGCTCATGAGTTAACTAGTTTATTTGTTGAGTTTTCTATATTAAAACTTTAAAATATTTTAGTACTAATCAGTTTTATGATATGTATATGAAATCTTTGGACATCACTATCTTTGATCGATTCTAAATTTTCTTACTTTTCTTTTTATACTTGGTTATTATATGTATGATGATGAATTCCATTTAGAATAGTTAAAAAAAATGTTGGTTTGAATTATTGCAAGGATTCAAAATATTAAAAAAATATATGAGAATATATGGAGTTACATTTAACAATAAATATCAAACTATTTGGCACTAGAAAAAAATTATTCTGTATGTTTTCCTTTTGTTAATTCATTACTTTGTTGTTAAATATCAAACTATTTGGTACTGAAATAATTTATTCTTTATCTTTTTTTTAATTAGTTAATTACCTATCATACAATTTTTCCTTTTGTTAATTCATTACTTTGTTGTTAAATATCAAACTATTTAACACCGAAATAATTTATTCTTTATGTTTTTTTTTATATTAGTTAATTATCTATCATACAATTTTCAATATAAAAAAAAATATCAAAATATGTAAATACTTTTATTTTATCAATTTCAATGTAGTTTAACTTTTATCAACTATTAACTAATTAAAATCAAAACAAAATATCATTTTTTTTGGTTATTTATTTAGTTTAACTTTTCTTAACAACCACATTAAAAAAAAATCACTTCACTTACTCTAAGATAATTTTTGTAAGCATTAAATAACTCTTTAGTTTAGTTTAATTTTTCTTTTAGTTCTTTGAATTTAACATTAGTATTTTTTTTCACACAAACTCTTCACTAACTTTTGTTTTAGTTACATTTTATCCATAAAACAAGAAATATAAAAATTACAAAGTTTCAAAAAATACATAAAATTAAATAATTATAAAATCATACAAATAAAATTATGTATAGTCTTTTATGTTTTAGAGTATAATGTGTTTTCCTTGTCTTAAAACCTAGGGTGACATTCTCTCATCTTCTCTCCTAGCCTCACGGGAGGTTGAGATGTTGGGATTGAAACATTCTTGTTTCGACACCAACAAATAATTATTTAACTTGGTGGGAAATCCATAATGAAACACTTAGGCTCTAGTAACTATGTGGGAGGACTTAAAAACCACCATAAAGTCTCAATTCTACCCTATTATGTATGTAGAGGACCAATGGTGGAATTACTTGGAGAGGCACATATACAATGTCCAAGAGTACAACACTTAGTTCAGAAACATGGCCATTGTGATGTGTATCTCTTTAAAGAACTCATATGT
>ML785830.1:412161-426439 GCA_009831015.1 Picea engelmannii | reverse complement strand
TAGAAAGGATGGGCGAGGTCTGCTCTGATATTCTCTATGATACCAGATGTCATGGGAGTGATGATGGTGAAGAGATTCACCAATCTATCCCCAATCAAATCGGCTCTGATACCATCTGTCATGGGGTCGGGGATCCCAGTTGACTTGCGGAAGCTCAACATCCTCACCTCTGTTCCACACCGCTTCCTTTCATTCGATGGAAAGGCCAAACCAAAGTATTTGACCTAGGCTATGCCTAACACTTAGTCTTATTTAATTACTTAACTTATGTTTAAAAGGTTTATACTTAGTTATCTTCAACAACAGTAAAATAAGCATTCATACAAGTACAAAATGAAACTTCTTGTGGGTGACCAAACCGGCCTAACACCCAAAATTGGATATAAAATAGAAGTGTGACGAGTTTAACTCGTGCCACACAAATAAAGTCTGCAATGGGGATATTTTGTTACAATAAGTTGTTGTGAAAACTCAACTCTTTTTCATCGAGTTTAACCAGCACACACTCTTCCTCTGCAACCGTAGGTAGAAGACTTGTGCAAAACTCTCATAACCTTGTTTCATAGTTGAATAGCTTATGTCTTTCCTCAGACCAACGAACCTGCGATTCTGAGACTTAACCAAATCTCAAATTTCCTCCTTGTAATCGAAATCGTTTGATCTAGAAAACGTTCCCTCACTAAATGATCTCTTTCCTCTTGCCTTCTTGATTTTTTTCTTCCCTCCAAATGGATTTCCTTGCTCCGTTATATAGGAAGCCCAACGAGCGTGCCCTCCCTGTTCTCCGCAATTCCATGTCCACGTTTGCAAAGCCGACGTGCATTGTGGGCGTGTGTTTCCACCAAACATGCCCCTCCAACTCTAGTCAACTTCTCACTTCACGAAACCAAATTTTCCATGGGTGTGCACCCTTTCGACTTGCTCCACCCACACTATTAGACTTCTTCATTTTTCATCGCGAGCACTGAAGACAAAACTTTTTCTCATATTCGGTTAATTTCTTGCTGGCACTCAGAGCCATATTTCACACATCTGGTCGTTGGGCACTCTTACTGCAAACACTCCTGTCTCGGTGAGGGTGCCCATGTCCACCATGGGTCGCCCAACTTCATTTTCCATCATTTCATTTGGTGAGGGCACCCATAATCACCACGGGGCACACACTTGTTCGCATCCTTGGACAAGTCTCTGCACAAAAATCCTTTCTCAAGTCGTGGGTGTGCAAAGTCACCTTTGGCATGACAACGCACCCAAAATACTCCCATTTTGTCTATAAAGTGACCAAGCACCCTCTAGCTTCCTCGGTTTGTCCATATCGTTGTGTGGAAGGAGAACACATGCTCAATTCCACTCATGAGGTGTTACATGCTCCCCCACTTAAAGTGTTTTTCATCCTGGACAATCCCAACATACTTCATCTATTGTGATCGCAACCAATGCTCATCTATAACTCAAACTATCATTTGCATCCACACACCATGTTTCGCATTGATCTGGGTAAAGCTGCATCTTTTACCTCAGTGGACATGCTATTTTTGTTTGTGGAGATGAATACCAAGATTTCCTAAGTCTTTAACCTGCCACGACCTTCGGTGTACCCAAAACCAACCCAATTCCATGTTTCCGCACATAGCTATAGCTCCCACATCTTAGTCTAGTCAGGTGATCAGTCTGGCCTTTGCATCTAATATCTAAGTATGCACTTCAACACGTTATCAATTTTTTTTTTTCCACAACTACTGTCTCTTGGTCTAGTCCTGAGGCTCTAGGAAAACTTCCCAATCGTTGCCAAAATTTGATCAAGTCTTTAACTCAGTTTCACAACTTTTGTCTACACCTTCACGTACTGACTTTTCTTTTCTCAATCAAACTAATGTTTGTCTTCACTTCTATGACACCTATTCACAAAGGCACCAAGGCCACAATTCCCATTTCCTAGTAGTATGTCCAACCTCGAAGGTCAATAGACGAAGTATTCCTGGAAGCCACCACCAAGGCTTCCAGAAAACGATGTATCTGATCTATGTTTCATCCGCAAGTACCTCAGGACCAATTTGAATTCCTTCGGTGAGTAACCCAACTTATCAAGTCATTTTTTACTAAGCTCCAAATCATAGATCGCCATCACACGTCTACAATAGTTCACGATTATTGCAGGATGTCGGTCTTTCATGCCCAATTCTTCCTCATCCTCCAAGTTTGGCGATGGCACACAAAGACAAATACACCTAAGACTAGATGATACGGGAAAAATGATGAAGGGGGTGATGGAAGACAAATACAAATACACCTATCACTTGCTGATAAGTTGTGAATGTCTAGGACAAACGACGAAGGGGTTGAGAGAAACCTAGTAACATATCTAGAATAAATTGAAACCTATTTGAAAATATTTTCACTTTATTAATATTGAAAACCATTCTTTAACTTTGGTAACATAGGTCGAATAAATTCAAACCTTGTTCGTAGTAAAAGAAATGGCTTGAATTTGGATGCCATCAAAGTCCAGCCATGTCTTTCAATACCATTAAAATCGTGGACTTAGTTCCTTTCTTCTTTATGTATGGATTTGTTTCCTTCTTTCTTATATATGAATTTTGTTCCTCTCTTCGTTATGGTAATTCATGATTTTTAATACAAACAAATTTTGAATGACATCAATGCCGATTTAAGGATTTTAGTATGAAATTGTACAAGGATAAAATTTGTTGGGTTCATTGATATGAATAAATGACTTATTTTCATTGATATTTGAAGGTCATGGAATTCGGTACCAACTAACTCTAACTCAACCGAAAACTTTCAAGTTATAACTTTTAATAACAATAAGCTCAAATCAACAAACAAATTTTGGATGGTTGCAAATGTTGGGCCAAAACATATTGGATGGTTGCAAATGTTGGGCCAAGGTTTTCAATACCAAAATATATGACCAAAATTTGTTGGGTTTGTTGGTATTAGTACATGACTTTCTTTTGTTAACAAACTAAATCTCAAGCCACAACTTTCAATATATGACTTTTAATATCAATAAACTACAACCATACAATTTTTTTTGGGATGGCCTTAAATGTCAAGCCAAGGATTTCAATACCAAGTTTTACATGGATAAAATTTGTTAGGTTTGTTGGTATTAATACATGACTTGTTGTTGTCAGTAATATTGAAGGTCGTGATTTTCACTACCAATAAAGTCAAGCCATTAATTCTAACCTAAAACTTCCAATATCAATAAACTCAAACAAATTCAAACTATAACATCAAATTTTAACTATGAATAATTAGTATTGAAAGCTTTGACTTAACACTGGTGCAATCGAAAATTTAACCATGAAATTGAAGGCCATGGATTTCAATACTAACAAAATAAAACCATAAATTTCAATATAAAAATTTAAAACCATGTTTCGCTCATCTATACCTCAAAGTGTCATCTGCATCCTCACACCACTCCTGGATTGCAGCAGGAGAAGAGCTCGATGCCCATCAGTTTATGTCATCTTTTGTTTATAAAGGGGTGATCAGATGTGAGTAAACTCGGAATAGTATCGTTCTAACTCAGAAAGTTGGGTTGGAACAAAAGTGACACATGAGGTCTTGACCTAACTTAAGAGAGTAATAATGATAGTGGTGAGTATTTGGAGGGAAAGATGAGAAACAAAGTCGTCTTCCAACAGTCTTCACAGAAGAGGAAAAATCATTGTTGTGAGATCCTCTCAACACCGAACAAGATTCAAAATGAACCTAAGAAGATTGCAGAACTGATAATATCAAACCTATATAATATAGCAATGCAACACCCGACTGGATCATCCATGCCCAGGATCTTAGATTCAGAGGAAAAGAGGAAAAGATGGAGTTGGCTGCCATTAAACAAGAAGCCTCAAATGTTCTTCTATAACTAGAGAACCAGAGGCTGAATTAAAAATTTACAATTGGGAGTTGTGCTCTACCATTGATCTCTACAAAAATGGAAAAAATTCCTACATATACCCCTCCACTTTCGCCTAGCAGAGTCGTCTTAGGACTTTCAAGGTGTGGCATCTCCTCAGTCAAATCTAGCCTGAACTCCTTTGTCAGATGTCACCTTAGCTTTGCATGGCCTTTGCAGGGGAGGTAGCTGAAACATTAAAGGATAAAATAGCGTGTGCAGAATCCTCTTGTCAGACGAGAACTCGGCATGACTTATTTGGAGAAAACCAGTGTACAGGACCATCTCGGGCAGACTGACTACCGGAACCTCCATGCTTTGGATTTAATGAGTGAGCCGAGGTTTCAACTACCTCCATCCACCTTCATTTATTTTTAGCGAGGACCAAGATCGAGGTCGAGCTAAACTGGTCTCTAGAGAACACGGTGATCCCTTCTGCAGCTAAACCCGGTGCTTCGGCCCTTTGCGCAATTCTTTCTATCGCCCCCAAGTGACCACGGGCTCTGACCCTGTGCCTATCTTCAAAGGCACTTTTGGAATTTCGTTTTTCAAGGATTTCTACTTCCCTTGCCTTCAAATTTCCTGGTGCCCAATCTCGTGAAATGGCCCTCCAAGATCAATGGTTGGATGGGATTTAAAACTAACGGCCATGATCATTTCTCCATTTGAGCAACTCTGTCCCTGTGTGCTTGCTTTCTTTAGCCATACTTCATACAACCCTGGTGCTAGGATCGTGGGCCCAACATTAAAAACTCTTTTTCATTTCGTGACTTGCGAGTTCGTGGGTCGAATATCCTCGGCTCCTTTTTTACGAAGTCTCGAGACGGGAGATGGCGATACTGGTATAGCTCCTTTTATTGTCAGCGCCCTACACATGTAACCGTCGGTCAGGCCTCAAGTACTAGTGCCTCTCACAACTCACGATCTCGCGATTTGGAGTGTCAAACTTTGGCATTCTCCCCTTGCGAAGTCTCGAGACGCCATGGTCAGCGATGGTTGACTCCCCTTTGAACACTTCTCGTAATTCACGATCTCGTGCAACCAATGGATATGGTCCACCCTCCAAACTCATGAACCCCGAGTTCAAGAAATAATCCCACGCTTAAACTGATTGCAATCAATGACCCTCATAACTTCGTCAGTGCTCCACGAGGAATTTCGACCATTCACTCCCTTGAAAACTTCTGCGCTATACTTGGAGCAACCCGACTGACTGTAATTACCCACCGAATGTTGTTCTGCTCCATGATGAATCATTTCCTTTGAAAACAAATTGCCTGCTCGCTTGATTTTAAGCCCGAAAAGGAATTTTTATGTGGGTTGCGCTCGTCACTCATGGCTGCGGCCTTTCAATAAAACACATTCGACCGGTTTTCAAAATCCCCCTTCTATGCATTTACACGAGGGGCCCGAAACCAAGAGAAAACACCATCATGCAAGAATTTACACTAACATTAGGCTCCATGGGGGATAGAGGCGTCCCTGCAATGCTCTAAGAACTCATTTGCAGCTTCAGTGCCTTGTTGTTTGGCTATGGAGTCGAGCTCAAAACACCCTGCTTAAAAATACATGCCGATAAGTGAAAAATAAAAGATAAACACACATGCTCCGAGAAGCTTATTTATGTATGGTCCTAAACTAATAAAATCCTTTACATGGAGCTAGGTGAAAGAAAACTTCCACCATAGCCATTCAAGCAACTTCCTGAACAAAAGATCCTTCCTTTTGTTGATGATCACAAACAGGTGGTGTAACCATGACAACAGAATGGTTACGCTCTTCAACTCCTTATTATAGACTAAAGTTGAGATGAAATAGGGAAGCTCCAAATTGTGAAGGAAATATAACTCCATGTATTCCTTCACAAGCTCATAGGACCAATGGAAAAATCCAGAAAATGGGGGACAGGTAGCCTCCTTTGCTACAAGGTTGTTCACGTGTGGCTGAATATCCCTAGTAAGAACTTGTGGGTGGACAACTAACGTAGGCTAACAGTTCTTAGGCATTGGCTGCTTTCTGACTGGCTCTGGACAAAAAGAAAAATGCTCCTCTCGCTCTCCTTCTCGGCTCTCCCAAGGGTGAGATTCATAATGGTCATAAACATGACCCATGGAAAAACTTTGTTCTTCCTCGTACTGCTCAGCGTCTCCCGAAGGACTAGGATGGTTGATTTCCTCGTGATAATTTTCCTTAGTGAACAGAGGACAAGGCTCTACAGTCTGTTCTTGGAAATCTAGCATATCAAGCTCAAAATCTGATTCGTAGTTGTCATACATAGGCTGGCTACTCTAATCAGTAAAAGGTGATGTGGGGTTCTACTGCTCCTCTTCCAAATAATCATCAAAGTCGGGGGAGAACAAAGCTTCTCCAACTTGCAGAAATGGAACTATCCCCCACTCCTCCGTTTCGACCCCGAATGTAAACACGTCATGGGAAATCTCGTGAAGAAAAAGAGAACCATTCATTTCCACCATTGCTTCCTTTTTAAAATCTGAGACAACAGGCTCACCAGGGATAGAAGCTAATGTCTCTACAGCTATGAAATCTTCAATATCCTTTTCAAAAGAGCCACCAAGAACATATTCCTCAAGGAATAGAAAATCCTCTTCATTGTCTACAGATTCCAACCTTTCTAATGGAGCAGAGAGATATTTCACCTGCTCCATCAACTCACTCATGGCATCTTCTTCCTCCCTGGGATCTTCACCATCATCCATGGTAGATATACCAAGAGCATCTTCTTCAAACACTAGAAAATCCTCTGCACATCATTCAAATTTCCATCTATCCAGTTGGGTAGAGAGAGACTTTATCAGTTCCCTAACTTTGGCCAAAGCATCTTCCTCCTCCCAAGGTTCCTCATCCCTATATCTTCTCTTATCCTAACAACCTTCATGAGACACAGTCATATCTTGCTCATTGTCTTCATATCCCCCACAACAAATATGACAGATGAACTCAGAGGAATAAAACTTTTGATAGTGCCTACTAAAAGCTGCATGAAATTCACTGAGTGAAGAAATGCTAGTAGGGGGTAGAGAACGATACCATTCACAAGCATCCCTTGCTAACAAGAACATGAACAGTTTTAGTAATACATCCTCATGATGTATCTCCCACTGATGTATGAGTTCATGAAACTCACAGAGATGTTGACCAGGGTTGTCCTCTTCATGCTCTCTAAATATGGGCAAATAATTGCCCCATTCATCTGGAGAAGGGACAACATTAAGAAAACCAGGAATAGCAGAAAAATTAAAAGGAGCAAACCTCCGAGCTAGGATTTTCTCCATTCCGAACCAACAGAGTCACCAATAGATCCTCGAATCATGGAGTCGCCAGGTGAAAGATTCACATATTTGAATATGCCTGGCCCTTGTTCACCATCAAAGGCTAGATCTTACATTGTTGTTACCCTAGGAAGCTTCTCAAGCTCAGAAAGCAGTTGTTGAAACCTTCTCAAGAAAGCTCCTCTAGGTCAGCTTTCAGGCGTGCTAAAGTAGCCGCAACTAAAACAGTGATGTGGAAACCTTGGAGTCGCTACAGTGGAGTCGTTAGGTGCATAATAGAAATCTTCAAGGGCTCTAATGCCTGATGCACCTTAAGAATTAGAGACTCGATGTCGTTCAATCCTCGGGAAAATCTTCAACTTCATCCCTGGAAACGACACTAGAAATGTTGTCTTTGGAAGTCACTCCTAGATTGTAGCAGGAGCAGGTCCCAACGCCCATCGGTTTATGTCACATTTTGTTTATAAAAGGGTGATCAGATGGGAGTAAACTCAGAACAATATTGTTCTAACTCAAAAAATTGGGCTGGAACAATAGTGACACATGAGGTCTTGACCTAACTTAAGCCAGTAATAATGATAGTGGTGAGTATTTGGAGGGAAGGAGGAGAAACATAGTCTGCTCTAGACATCTAGTCCTCCAGCAATCTTCACAAAAGAGGAGAAGTCTCGGTTGTGAGATCCTCTCAGAAACAAAAAAACTTCAAAATGAACCTAAGAAGATTGCAAAACTGATAATATCAAACCTACATAATATAGCAATGCAACCCCCGACTGGATCATCCATGCCCGTGATCTTAGATTCAGAGGAAAAGAGGAAAAGAAGGAGCTGGCTACCATTAAACAAGAAGTCTCAAATGTTCTTCTATAAGCAGAGAACGAGAGGCTGGATTAAATATTTACAATTGGGAGTTGTGCTCTACCATCGATCTCTACAAAAATGGAAAAAATGCCTACATATACTCCTCCACTTTTGCCTAGCAGAGGCGTCTCAGGACTTTCAAGGTGTGGCGTCACCTCACTCAAATCTGGCATGATCTCCTTTGTCAGACGTCACCTTAACCTTGCATGGCCTTTGTACAGGAGGTAGCTAAAACATTAAAGGATAAAATAACATGTGCAGACTCCTCTAGTCAGATAAGAACTTGGCATGACTTCTTTGGAGAAAACCAACGTACAACACCATCTCAGGTAGACTGACTATCGAAACCTCCATGCTTTGCATTTAATGAGTGAGCCGAGGTTTCAACTACCTCCATCCACCTTCATTTACTTTTAGTGAGGACCAAGATCAAGGTCGAGCTGAACTCGTCTTTGGAGAATGCGGTGATCCCTTCTGCAGCTAAACCCGACGCTTTGGCCCTTTGTGAATTTCTTTCTATCCCCCCCAAGTTACCACGGGTTGTGACCTTGTGCCTATCTTCAAAGGCGCTTTCAACATTTCACATTTCGGGGATTTCTACTTCCCCTGCCTTCAAATTTCCTGGTGCCCAATCTCATGAAATGGCCCTCCAGGATCAATGATTGAATGGGCTTTAAAACTGATGGCCATAATCATTTCGCCATTTGAACAACTCTGGACCTGCGTGATTGCTTTCGTTAGCCATACTTCATACAACCCTGGTGCTAGGATCGTGGGCCCAACATTAAAATCTCTTTTGCATTTTGTGAATCATGATTTCGTGGGTCGAAGATCCTCGGCTCCTCTTTTACGAAGTCCCGAGACGCGAGATGGCGATACGGGTATAGCTCTTTTTATTGTCAGTGCCCTCCACATGTAATCATCGGTTAGGGCTCAAGTACTAGCGCCTCTCACAACTCGCGATTTCACGAGTTGGAGTGTCGAACTTTGGCATTCTCCCCTTGCAAAGTCTTGAGATGCGATGGTCAGCGATGGTTGACTCCCCTTTGAACACTTCTCGGAATTCGCGATCTTGCGCAACCAATGGATATGGTCCGCCCTCCGAACTCATGAACCCCGAGTTCAATAAATAATCTCACGCTTAAACTGATCATGATCAACGACCCTCGTAACTTCGCAAGTGCTCCATGGGGAATTCCGACCGTTAACTCCCTTGAAAACTTCTGTGCTATACTTGGCGCGACTCCACTGACTGTAATTACCCCTCGGCTGTTGTTTTGCTCCGTCGATGAATCCTTGCCGTTGAAAACAAATTGCCCACTACCTTGATTTTAAGGCCAAAAAGCACTTCTTCTGTGGGTTTTTCTCGTCACTCATGGTTGTGGCCTTTGAATAAAACAGACTCGACCAGTTTTCAAAACCCCCCTTCTATGCATTTACACGAGGGGCCTGAAACTAGGAGAAAACACCATCTTGCAAGAATTTGCACTAACACATTGATCTGGGAAAAGATGCATCTTTGACCTCAATGGACATGTTGCTGCTATCTATTGCGATGACTACCAATATTTCCTAAGTCTTGAACTTCTCATGACCTTCAATGTATCCAAAACCAAACCGAGTCCATGTTTATGCACATAGCTATAACTCCCACATCTTAGACTAGTCAGGTGATCAATCTGGCCTTTACGTCTAATTTGTAAGTATGCACTTCTCCACATTCTCAATTTTTTTCTATCCACAAATTGTGTCTCATTCCAATCCTCAAGCTCCACACAAATTTCCTCAGTGTTTCTAGAATTTCACTAAGTCTTCAACTGGGTTTCGCAACTTCTATCTTCACCTTCATGTAATGACTTGTGCTTTCACAATCAAACTAATATTTGTCTTCACTTCAAGTTTTTCAGTTCATTTTTTTTCTACGACACCTCTTCACCAAGGAACCAAGGCCACACTACCCACTTCGTAGCAGTACGTCCAACCTCCAAGCTCAATAGACTAATTTTTCCCAGAATACACCACCAAGGCTCTAGGAAAATGATGTATCTCATCTATATTCCATCTGCAAGTACCTCAGGACCAATATGACTTCCTTCGGTGAGAATCCCAGCATCTCAAGTCATTTTGTACTAATCTCAAAATCATATATCCCCATCGCACGTCGACAATAGTTCACCATCGCTGCACGATATCGGTCTTCCATGCCCACTTCTTCCTCATCCTCCAAGTCTGGTTGAGTGAGTTCCTCCATGCATTCCTTCGTCTCAACACTTAGAGTTTGTGGAGCAAGTGACTTTCCTTACCAAGCCTCCTCAACCTCATTGCAAACCTACTAGAAACAAGGTGATTTAGACTGCATTTCCTGTGTTGTGACTTCTACAAGTGTTGTGATGGATGAATTCAGCTCATCCCCCCTAACTTGATCTCGGTCATGTAGGCTTTGCAACCAATATATCTTCTTCACGATAGACTTCATCGAAATATCCAATGCTTTCAACCTCTATATACTTCGTTCCCTCAGTTTCATGATACCCAAACAACACCTCATTGGAGTTACTTCTTGTTGTTGCTTCATGTTATGGGGTCTACTACACTTCCACAAACTCCCTCAACCAACCTTATTGTAGAACTTCTAAGCTTCCATCCAAGATTTCTCTTCATTGTCATGGGCACACTTATCATTTTGGCTTTGTCCAAGAACACCAAGTAACCCTCATGCAGTACAAGAACTGCTTTGGCATTCTTGAGAAATTCCTTCCCCAATATCATCGCATGATTATCCAACAGAGCCACCATCACATCCCAAGTTCCAAACCAAATTCCAACTCTCAATGGTGCTCAATGAACTACCCCTGCCACTGGCTTCATCTCTGAGTTGACTACCTTGAACGCAACCGTACTTTCCTTATCCTTGTGATGGAGCGATGTCATAGTTTGTTCGATAATAATGATATGAGTTGATCCAATGTCAACCAATGCTGCCACCTTCACCCCACTCATCGTCGCATCCATAAAAAAAGGCCTGCTATCCTTCTCTTGCGATCAATGTACATGGTTCCAAATATTTAACCCATCTAGTTTCTTTGTCAATTCCTCAACCTCTTCCATCATTGCCTTTGTTGGTTTTGGCAATGATTGGTTTAATTCACCCAATACTGCAAGATTCTGCGTTGCAGTTTGCTCTTTGTTTTCGACCATCCATTCCAATGTTTCCTTCAAAGGATAATTCCATGAAAAATATTTCAGATTGCATAAGAAACGGTGAATTGGCTTACCTTTCAGGTTAAGTAATTCAGCCTTCTTATTTTCCTAGACTCTCTCTCTATCATGGGAATCTCCCTTGGTGAGTGACTCCACCATTTCTAAGTTCATTCTTTCAATTCCTTCCTTTGCCTCTTCGCTACATGATCCTTGATGTTTGCTAGCTTACTTTACTTCTGGGAAATACCCTACAAAATGGTGACCTAAACCTTCTTCGCAAGTGATGGAATTGATGCCTTCAAACAAACTATATTGGTATACAACGTCAACGACAGTGGTTGTGGCTTCCCTTTCCTCAAAAAAGTTTTTCACCAAGACTTGGCAACCTTCATCCACAAAGAGAGGTTTATTTTCTTCATACCATGTATCCCATCTTACTTTGAAGGATCACATCCTTTCTAAACTTTGGTTGGATGCTTTCATCAACCTCTGTGTTTCTTCGTGAAAGTTCAACTTCTTTTTGTCATAATTCACCATTCCCATCATCTGTTCTTCACTCTTTTCACAATTGTATGCCTTCTACAGTTGTAGTTGCAAGTCTGCATTTGTGCACCCTTTCGTCACCATAGAATTATTTTTTCAACCATCTGTTCTTTCAACATGTGTTCCCCCTCTTTCGCAATTGTTCTGACTACAAAATACAGGATGGGCCAAGTAGGCTATGATATTCACTCTGATACCATATGTCATGGAAGTGATGATGGTGAAGAGCTTCAATGAACTGTCTCCAATCAAATTGGCTCTGATACTATCTGTCATGGGGTTGAGGATCCCCGTTGAGTTGTGGAATCTCAACATCCTCAGCTTCATGCGACACTGATGACTTTCGTTCAATGGAAAGGCCAAACCAAAGTACTTGACTTGGGCTATTCCTAACACTTAGTCTTGTTTCCTTACTTAACTTATGTTTTCAAGTGTTATACTTAGTTATCTTCAACAATAGTAAAAGAAGCATTCATACAAGTAGAGAAAGAAACTTCTTGTGGGCGACCAAACAAGCCTAACACCCAAAATATGATATAAAATAGAAGTGTGTCGAGCTCAACTCAAGCCACACAAAGAAAATCTGCAACGGGAAGCTTTTGTTACAAAAACTTGTTGCGAAAACTCCAACTCTTCCTCGTCGAGTTTAACTGGAGCGCTCTCTTCCTCCACATCCGCAACTAGAATACTTGTGTGAAACTCTCATCACCTTGCTTCATAGTTGAATATCATATGTCTTTCCTCAAACCAACCAACCACTGATTCCTAGAATTAACCAAATCTCATATTGCCTCCTTGTAACAAAAATCCTTTGATCTAGCAAACGCACCAAGACCTAATGATCTCTTGCCTCTTCCCTTCTTGTTTTTTTTCTTCCCTCCAAATAGATTTCCTTGCTTGGTTATATAGGACACCCAACGGACATTCCCTCCCTCTTCTTTGCAATGTCATGTCGACGTTTGCAAAGCCGACGTGCGTTGTGTGTGTGCATTTCCACCGAATTCACCCCTCCAACTCTGACGACTTGTCACATTGTGAAACCAACTTTTCCATGGGCACACACCCTTTCGACGTGCTCCACCCACACTAGCCCACACTAGCCTACATATTCATCTTCACATCACGAGTGCCCAAGACAATACTTTTTTGAATATTTGGTTTATTTCTTGTCCCGTTCGCAACACTCTTTCACACATCTGGTTGGTTGGCCACTCTTGCTTCCAATGCACCCGTCCATCCAACCATCTATCTTTGGTGAGGGAGTCCAACTTCATTTTCCATTCGTTTCTTTGAGGAGGGCACCCATGATCACCATGGGGTGCCCACTTGTTCTCATCGTTCAAGAAGCCTCCGCACACAACTCCTTTCGCAAGTCATGGGTGTGGGAAGTCATCTTTGGCACGACAACACACCCAAATACTCCTACTCCATCTATAAAGTGATCGAGCGCCCTCCATCTCACTCGGTTTGTAATCTCATCTTGTGGAAGGAGTGTGTGATCAAGTCCACTCCTGAGGTGTTACAAAAACCCTCTCGAGATGCAATTTTTTGATATAATCCCTTATTTTTTAGATGATTATTTATGTTATTGAGTTCGATTTTTCAATAGTTTGTGCATTTTTTCCTCATGTGATTTTCCTATGGATTTTCCATATTTGAAGCACGTACTACATCTATGAGACAACGAGGACTACATCAAGCTACTTAAAATTTGTTACAAGGCCTCTTCAGATAGAGGTAGATTAATAATAGTAGATGTAGTTAAGGATCTGGCCATATGGATATTGTTATGTTGAAGGTTGGAAGAGAAAGAACCAAGAACAATGAAATGATATTTTACATCGAACTGGATTTTCTCTCTCTAGAATAGTGGGGAGGAAGGAACTCTAACTTAAAAACTCACTCAAGTGCTAAGATAGAGATCAATATCGATTTTAGTTGCGTTGTTTATGGTAGGGAGTCAACGTATGTTTTCATTCACGCATAGGTTTTATTTAACGAGTATTTGAGCAATTTATATTTTAGTTTATTTGTTTACGGTAGGAAGTCACTATATTTTCATCATGGTATATTTTTCTTTTATGAGTTTTTAATATTCAGTTTCAAATGGATGGTGTTTCCACTTCAAACAATTGTTTTAAATTTAGTTTCAAATGGATGGTGTAGAACGGATTGGTTTGTGCAATCTTACTGGAGTACTTAACTACCACAGCCTCTAATTCGTGGCTGAGAACGCCAAAAGGTATCGGCTGAGAATGTGCCTCCAATATAAAATGTCTGTGCTGTGGTAATATGAAACGTTTGGTTGGACGGTTTAATCCTACTTAATCATTTAAATGTGGCAATTACATATCCTTACAGTAATTTTTTAATGTGATTAGGTAAATGTTAAAAAGTAAACATGTTAACAGATGCCTTGATAAATGCAAGAAAGTTATAAACAATAAATTTG
>ML785830.1:380639-410459 GCA_009831015.1 Picea engelmannii | reverse complement strand
TAATACCTTAATTTTATTTTTTCCTCTAACTCTTTATCACACCACATTTTCTCCTTAAATTTTGATTTGACATTTTTTTTAATAGTATCTTTATTCTGCAAAATGGTTTCTTCCATGATTCCCCAATAGTTTAGCCAAGACCGAGCATATTTATGCCATTGTTGCTTGAGTCGATGGTGGTTATGACTTGATTTTGAAGAAATTTTAGGTAGCCTCTTATCTTCCATGTTGTTTAACTTGCTCTTATACATTAGGTATCTAGTCGTAGCCATGATCTCAATTGGGGAGAGAGTTGTTTCTAAGAGGAGGATGGGATAGGAAGTATTTCCTTTAATTTTAAGATTATAGGTTATAAAATTATTTTGTATTTTCTCTATCTTTCTCTAGGATTCACGAGAGATACTATAGCCCCAGACTTTACATCCATAAAGAATAACAAGTGTAACAAGAGTCTCAAAGAGGATTTTATTCTGATCCCAACTCTAAATATTAGTTGATTTACAATTGTTTTCAAGCCCATAATAAGCTTTCCAACCCCCAATAATCCTTTTCTCAATCCTATAATTCCAATTGAGCTTGTGGTGAATATCAATTCCAAGATATTTGTATGAAGTCACTTCCTCCAAGTTGTTGTTTTCATATACAAAGGTATCATAAGGGATCTTATTGGATTTAATAATCATGACCTTAGTCTTATCAGTATTAAGAGTCATACCTATATTGGAGGAAAAATCATTGAGGATTCTTAGTTGGTTTTCAATATCAAAGGGAATCATTGACATAAGAACGATATCATTGGCATAAAGAAGAAGATTGATTACTATACCAGTGAGAGTAGGTCCGACACAACCTACTTTTTCGAAGCATTCGTCTAACTTGTCAATGCATATGCCAAAAAGGGTAGGGGACAAGGGACAACCTTGTTTGACTCCGATATTGCAGTTAATCTCTTTTGACCAGTGATCAGTGTTTTTAAACTTAACAATAATGTTCTCATACATCCTTATTGCAACATCCCCCAACTCGAGAGGCACTTTTATCTCTTCCAACCTATTCTAAAGGTTTTTCCTAGGAACCATGTCAAAAGTTTTTCTAAAGTCAACAAAACAACAAAAAAGATTGGTTTTAGTATTTTGGAACTCCTATGTAATGATCCTAAAGGTAACAAGATGGTCCACAGTTGAATGATATATCCTAACCCATCCTTCCCTTTAACACTTTTACCATGACTTTCTAGCCAAAGGCTAATCTTCTTTTCCAAAATAATTCTATAAAGCTTGGCTAAAATCGTGGTAATCATAATCGTCCTATAATTAGAGGGAATGTTTATATCCACATTTTTAAAAATATGAACAATGAGGCTTTGGGTCGAGGGTTTAGGGAAGCCCTACTTGGCGACTAAATTGAAGAGTTTGTGTATGTAAGGGATAAGGACTGGCCCTCCGATTTTAAAAATTTCAGCTTGGTAGCCTTCAATGTCCTTAGCTTTCCCATTTGTGAGCCGCGTATATATATATATATCAAAGTCAATATATCCCTGAAATTACAATGTCGTTTGTTTTTGTAGGCTAAGAGGGTCTTAACATGATCAAAACATTTTTTTTCTAAATCATAAATATTGGTATCCTCTAGTGTTGGATATAACTCAATCAAGAAATGGTTAAGATGACAAAAAATTTCATAGAAAATAAGAGAGATGTGTATTCTAGGATTTTGATATACACAAAGACAAAAATAGAATAAAAATAGTAAGCAATATGGATTTAAAAAAATAGAATATATTTGAAATCTGCATATCCAACTCTATCCATGTTTGTAGTTTATTCAACAAATGAATTGTTTATCCTATAGAAAAGTAATTTCAAAGATAGAGAAATAGAGAGGTATTCAAAAAAATGGAGGTTTTTATCAATTTGTAGACCGAACCACTAGGTTTATCCTCCCAAACTTAAATCCAAGGAAACCAAGTCAACCAAGTCAGCATAGACATTGTCAATTCCGTCCAAAAAAAATTGAATTCAAAAGAATGTGCATGCATTCTTAAAAGCGTGCACGCACTCTAGGAATGTGCACACGCTATAGGAACATGCACACATTCTTAAGAGAACACACAAACTCTTATAAGTTATTTGTTCTTTTCCAATCCCCCTTCCCTCTCTCTCCCTGTCTCTCTCTCCTACATATAGATGTCCTCGTTGTCTCCCTCTCTAACCCCATGTTTGTCTCCCTCTCTCTCCCTCCCTCTCTCTCCCTCACACTCCTATACATCATAAGACCTAGACATGGCAAGATTTGGAAATCAAAATACATTGAAAGACCTAGGCCTTTCCTTGACATGCCTTAGACTCTCACAACCATTCCCTCCCTATCCCCGCCCCCTTCCCTCTCTCTCTCTCTCTACCCTCCCTCCCCTATTACTCCTTCCTCTCTCTTCCACCTCTCTCCCACCCTTTATCTCTCTCCTCATTGTTAGTATTAGTCTCACTCTCTCTCTACCACTATTTCTCTCTCTATTTCCCCTCTTTGTCTCCCTTTCTATCCCCCCTTCCTATCACTCTTTATATACCCCCCTTTCTAAGTCTCCCTTTCTATTTCCCTTCCTCTCACTATCCCTCTCTCTACCCCCCTATCTATCTCCCTCTCCCTCTCCCTCCATCTCACACTCTCTATCTACCCCTCCTCTTTATCTTGCTCTCTCTCCCTCTCACACTCTGATGCACTCTCTCTCTCCCCTTCCTCCCTCTCTCTCTCCCCCTCCCTCCAACTATATTTCCTATATATCTCCTACATATACCCCTCTCTCCTACATTTAATTCTTTGTCTACACCCTTCTCTATCTTCCTCTCTCTCCCTCTCACACTCTCATACACTCTCTCTACTTCCCTTTCATTCCTTTCTCTCTCTCCCTCCCATACTCTCACAAACACACTTTATATATCCTCTCTATGTCTTCCTCTCTCTCCCTCCCATACTCTAACACACTCACTCTCTACCTTCCCTCTCTTTCTTCCTGCCTCTCTCCCAAAATCATGCACACACTTTTTCTATCCCTCCTCTATGTCTTACTCTCTCTCCTTCCCACATTCTAACACACTCACTTAGTACCTCCCCTCTTTGTCTTCCTCTCTCTCCCTCCCACACTCTTGCACACACACTTTATATCCCTCCTCTATGTCTTCCTCTATCTCCCTCTCACATTCTAACACACTCACTCTCTACCTCGCCTCTTTGTCTTCCTCTCTGTCCCTCTCACACTCTCACACACTAGTAAGTTTGTTACATTGGAAGGAAAGGTACAATAAGGAATTAAATCCCCTTGACCTAAACCTCTCAATGCATGTCAAGCTAGACCTCACAAGGTATGTCAAGACCTATACCTAGAACTAGGCCTAGACTTGGACCATGACCTATTCCTAGACCTTTCCTCTCCATGCCTCACACTCTCATATACAATCTCTTTCTATATCCCCCCTCTTAGAATCTCTCCCTCTCTGTCTCTCCCTTGATCTTTTTCTATCCCCCTCTCTCTCCCACCTCTCTCCCACCTCTCTCTCTCATTCCTTATTGTTAGTCTCACTCTCACTCTATCTCTCTCTCTCTTTGTCAATCTTTCTCTCTTTATCATTATACGTCCCTATCAATCTATATCCATATTTCTCTCGACCTCTCTTATTCTCATATTGGTTCTGTCCCTCCCTCCCCTTCCTTCCCTCCTCCCTCTCTCTCCACCTATCCCTAAATCTCTCCATCTCACTCTCAATATCTCGTATAATATTGTTGGCTCTTTCCCTCCCTCCCCTTATCTCCCTCTTCCCCACTTTCTCTCGTTCATGTACTCATATCTCCCCCTCACTTTGTATCACCCTCCATTTCTTGCTCACTATATACCCCTCCCTCTCTATCCTCTACTCTCCCCCCATTTCTCTCTTTATATCTCTTTACCCCCCTTTTCATCTATATTCCCCATTCCTCTCACACTTAGTCTCATTCTCTCTCTAGCCCCTCCTACCTCTCTCTCTCTCTCAAATACATCTACCCCTCTCTCCCCCTCACATTGTATCCTACTTCCTCTCTCTCCCCCACACTTCCCCCCTTTCTCTTTTTAACTATGTCTACCATCCTTCTCTCCCTGTCCCCTCCTTCCTCTCTCTCTCTCTCTCTACTCTCTCTCTTTGTCTCCCTATCCCTCTGTGTCATACACTCAAACACTCCTTGTCTGGCCCGACTCTCTTTATTTCTCTTTCCCCCTCTCACACTCACACATTCTTTCTCTACACCCCCTCTCTCTCCCCATCCCTCCCACTATCACTTCTCTCTTTCTCTCCTACATCTACCAACACTTTCTCTTTCTCCTCATTGTTAGTCTCACTCTCACTCTCTATATACCCCTCTTTCTATGTCCCTCCATAGATCCTTCTCTTTTCCCCTAGTTCTACCTCCCTCTCTCTATTCATTTAAGTCTCAACCCCTCTTCTACTCTTATTTTCTCTCTCCATACTCCACTTCTCTCCCTCCTCCCTCTCTCTCTACACCCTCCCTTTATCTCTCCATCTCACTCTCAACCTCTCCTTTCCTCTACCCATTATTATCAACAGAACATTTCTCACAAGCAATACAAACAATGGTCAAAGAAAAGATCAACATGAACACAACATACTTCCATCATTTACAAATCCTACTTTAGCGAGATGACAAAAAAATATTAAATAGCCATAATGTTTTGTGCATTTCCACCAAAGTTAGTGCACACACATCTACATGCATAAGAAAAATTCCAAACATGCACTTTGCATGGCCTACATGAATGTCTCTGATTCGATCTGTGCGGACACATAAATGACACATTTATGAATTTGGTTAAGCTTCAACCACTTCTAGGTTGAAGCGAATAAGGATAAGACCCCAATATCAATCCAAATTGTTTCCTTGGGATGATTGAAAGGATGGTATGTAACTCTAAAGGCCTCCCATTTACACTTGGAACATGTTATGAAATATCTTTCTATGGTCCTATAAATACATGGCCATCGTCTCCTAAAAAGGAAGGAATTCATTGTATTGTTATGCTACCCATTCACTCTTAGAGAAGCCATTTATTCTCTTAAGATCCCATTGAGTAATCATAACATTTGATAAGATTCTCACCTCTTTAGAAACTTGACCAAGAAGTTCTTCGCCATTTTTATATAGGAGACTCAAGATATATTTTTTGGGGACTCCAAAGCCCTCCAAAAGAGGAATAGTGGATCCATAGTCCCACTTTTCTCCTTTAGTTTTTTCAATTCAAAGATCAATTGTTATTTGGGTAGCTATATATTGTGTTAATTTCATGCATATCTTAGAATTTTCATGTTCTTAGTTTTTTTTCATTTCCTTGTTATTTCTTTTGCTCTTTACTATCTTGTGTATTCACTAATCTACTAATCATTTATGTGTTATCTTGCTCGTCCAACAAGGAAGCTAAGGGTCCTCTTTTTTCTCACTCAAGTTGAAAAAACAACCCAATAGATTGGAGACCATACCAGGGATTGGGATGAAATTCCTCCCATTCTGGACTCTTAAAGTTTATATTCTCACTCTGTTGTGTTTGTAGGGACCAAAGCTAGCCTAGCCCATCCTTCAGACACTGCAATTCAGCCCCTCGTTGATAGAACTCATTTCAATTTTTCATCCCACCATTTATGTGAGTGTGCGCGGGTTTAGGGTTAATAGACTCACAGTCCATGTGGAATTGCACATTGACCACTATGTATAAACATATAGAGTATGCCCTCTGCACCACTATCTAAGAGAAGTTTGCACAAAATCTCATTTTTACTTGATTGTAAGCGCTTTTGTAGCTAATTTCACAAAGTAGTTGTAGGTTTATTTTCTACACTTTATAAGATATACAAAAACTAGGGTTTAAGTTATTTATTACATAGGAACTAATTCACACATCTAGGCATCTCAAAAGATAAAAAGAAGCACACAATATTTTGTCTTATTTTTTTGCACGTGGATGGATTAGTCTAACATCTGAATTTAAACTACATTGTATCAATAGATATCAAATCGATCAAGTAACAAAAATGGTCCCTCAAAAAACAACTTCCTAGTAAGTAACTAATTAATTATTTTATTCTCTTACAACTATACGGAGAGGAACAGAATGAACAGGCTGAAGCGAGACAGAATGCCAATGCGGCTAGGGCGTAACCCTAGCCGCCTCCGCTCTAGTTTTCGATTGCAGAGGCATGGATCTTCGTCTCAAGCAGCCGATCAGGGTTCCCCTTGCTCTCTTTGCATACAGGGCCGCAGATCAGTGTCTTTTCGAGTGTCCATCCTATGTTTTGCCTGCGTTTCTAAGTGTTGCATGCATTTTGGAGCAGTGGTCTTGCTTGCCTCTGCGACTTTGCTGGTGGTCGACGACCTGCTACGATGGCCCCAGATCTGATTGCTGAGTTGGAAGAAGAACCTTTGGAAGCATTCAAAACGTTAGTTCGCTCGGCAGGACCTAAATCCAAGCCTTCTCTCCTGTCTAAGTTTGTTAAGAAGATGGAGGAGATCCCTTCTCTGGAGCTATCTCCATAGGACCCTTGCAATCTTGCCCTCTTTCTAGCAGAAAAGGCCCCCATCGGAAAGTTTACGGGGTTATGGCCTAGCCCCAAAATGGTGGAGGCATGGATGGATGATCGTTGGAAGATGCTGATACAGGGAAACGTTTCTCGGTGCGCAGTAGGCAGGTTTTGTTTTGTCTTCAGTTTCTCGAGGAAAGAGGACCGAGATCTAGTTTTCATATCTGGACCCTATTTCATGGGGTCGAGAGGGCTGTTCTTAGCCCCCTGGACGCCTGACTTCAACCCCGGAGCTGAGATCACAGCAACCCCTATTTGGGTTAGGCTGCCCCATCTTCCCTTGCATCTCTGGGGGATAAGATCTCTGGAGGACATTGGAAATAAGCTTGGGCGTTTCCTGGACAGGCCGGAGCCAAAAGGGGATCAGTTTACCTGCGCTCGTATTTGTGTTGAGGTTAACCTCGAGAAAGGACTTCCGGAAGCCATTAAGCTCTCCCTGGGGGAATGGTGCCATATCTAAGAGCTGGACTATGAGCGGATTCCTTTTAAGTGCCTCCAGTGCCATGCTTACTGTCATTTGCAAAAATCTTCCCCAAAGCCTCTGAGGAGCTAGGACCAGTCAAAGAAGATGATTTTCAGCCAGTATCTAATCGACGAAGGCAGGCAAGGTGAAATGATCCACTATCCCAGGCTCCGAAGGCCACTCATTCAGCAGAGGCAACTCTAGAAAATAAAAATAGCTTTGATGCGTTGAAGGAATATGAAGCCCTAGATCCTGAAGCAAAAACAGTCAAGGAAGATCCTTCGGCAGACGAAAGCCTTCCGGATTCTACCCCCCAGATTCAGTAGCAGCGAGAGAAACTCGGGCTTCAGTTCCAGAACCCTCTACCTCTGCAGGTCTGGATGTTTTAGTCCCCTCTAGTGGCTCTGTGGAAACTTCTGAACCTGAAGACAACTCAGTTCCGTCTCCACCCCTTACCCGAGGGCGAAAGACCAACAAAGCGCGCAGAGAAAAGGAGGCGACCTCCAACATTTCTTCAAGTTCTCAGAAAAAGCTGGATCCCTACTTTAAGGGGAAAATTTCATCTCCCTCGGTTTAATGCTTTGATTTTGTCTTCTATTATGCTCACAGTTTGTGAGAATTTACTCATGTATGCAATTTTTGTCATTTTCTCGAATTAGCTCAAGAAGCAGATGGGATTGGTCTCCCAAGACATTCACAAGAAGGTTGGCAACACTGTTAGAGGTCACCAACCTTCTTTAGATTTGTAACTTTCTGATTCTGGCTTGCCAGAATGCCGCTTAATGCAACATAACCGTTATTGTCAAAAAAAAAAACATCTGAATTTAAACTAATTTTTTTCTTTTACAACATCAACACATTAATTTGGGACTAGGAGACTATTTTTCCAATATTGGAGTATGTTCTTTCCTCTCACCTTTGTGTGATCTTGGGAATCAGAAAAAGGGATTGCATTAGAAATAACCATCTCCCTTTAAAATCAATCATTTTAGGAGAGGCCAATACCTCTTTAGTTCTCTTTGTTGAAATATAATTGAAAATGTTTGTGAGGTCCCATACCTGCCCACATGTGCATGATATTAGGATAGTTTCAAGTTTTTTAGAGAAAACAACCTAGGAATCTTAAAAGATTTGCAAGGGTTAATTAATGCCCACATGCCAACAATATAAGGATATTTTCAAACCTTTCTTCATTTAGATAACATTCTAGGAATATTAAAATCTCAAGAATAAGGACCCACATGCCCACCATGCTAGTTACCTAGGGATTTTACGATTTTTGCAAGGATTGTTTGTGAAACTTAGTAAGTTAGAGATAAAAAATATTTGTAAATGACCAAGCGGTGTACACATGTTAAAATATTACACTAACTTATTGAAAACCATCATACTTCCACTTATTACACACAACATCACCACTCACTCAAAAGGTTTTTATTAGATACTTGAAACTGTAGTATGCTCTTCTCACCACACCCATAATTTATATAGGAGGATCATAAGGATTCCATTTGTTTAGTGAAAGTATTTTTTTCACACCATTTTTAACCAACGAGGTTGACCCATGACCCCAACCTCATAACCCATTTTCACATCCTAAAAGAAACCATTAAACAAACACATATTTAACCTCCACATGAAGAACAAAAAATAAAATTGTATTCTAACTTACGATTATGGGGATAGGCATCCAAATAACTCCCCATTATCCTTTTCTCATTGAAACTTAGAAGTTGTGAAATAGGGTGCCAAAATCCTCCAAATCAAGAATTCCTTCATCATAAGGCAGGGAGACACCCATGAAGGGTTGAACATTGAGGTCCAATTGTTCTGTGCATATCTCCTTAGGTCACCCAACCCTTGGAACAAATCCATATTGTTATCCATTTATGAGACTGCAAATATGAATGTCATGCTTGATCGAGGTAACTTAGTGGCCAAATATAGGTTTTATCTACATAGGTGCTTCTTTTGGGATTCAATTCCACCTCAATTAGATTTTGAATGACTATTGGGTAATATCTCTTGTACTTTATAGATATGCCCCCTTCGCCCCTAATTATAACTCATTTATTCATACCTTCACCAACACTTATTTCGGTGGATTCATGTCCCACTGCTGAGTTCTTTTGGGAGGTGTTGAAACATATATCTTTTTCCAAACTTGAGACTAAAAAAACTCTTATTTTATCTAAAAAAGATATGGAGCCGCCTTTTTTATCAACGAATCAAAGTATATGAAGACTTTCCTTCGAAATTTTGGGAGTCGGGATTTCGCGAAACAAAAAGGTTCAACAGTGAGCATTCTCAAATCTGTAATCCCGGAATTCACGAAAGTTTTAAAACCTAATCCTTGTTTATTAAAGATAAAGAAAGATTACTAGTTAATAAATCCCATCGCGATTTTGCGATTCGAGAGTTCACACATGCTAGAAACATCAATGTCACGATACATGAAACCCCGATAACTTAAGGTATAATCACGTCTCATTATGAGTTAAAATATGTTTAGCAGTTAATAAATCTCATCGCAATTTTGTGATTCGGTATTTCTTGCATCGAGTGATATTGAAATCTCGATACTTGAATTCACAAAACGTTAAGGTTTAATTTCTAATCATTATTAATTAAGAGATTAAAACAAATGATTATCATCTAATTAATCCTTTCGCAATTTTTTGTTTCGTAAGTCTTAATTCAAAATGTTCATAAGATCCCTGAGATCTGAATAGACAAAAATTGATTAAATGCTAAGTATGATTAATTAGTGTTCTAAACTAGAATTATAATCTAATTAATCTATCATTTAATAATAGCTCGGATGCCTTCAAATTATGCACTTCTCCCGAGGTATCGACCTTTAATGAAATTAACATTGGATTTAGGGAAATGATTTCAAACAAGATACGATTTTAATACCCAAATCTTGTTATTAAAGAAAAATTAAATGCGTTGTCAACAAGGTATAGGCATGGTTTATGTGCTTAAAGGTAAGGAAGAGTTTTTAGTTTCGAATTACTTTCTTATTTTCATAGAGTTGGCTAATTGAAATAACTAGTTTTCTACATCTTCATCCTCTGTAACAGGTGATAGAACTCTGAAATTTGATATCATGGAAACACAGAAAGCACATAAAGGGACTAGCGAAAGTTTTGGCTATAACACATACGTTATTTCTGATACTTTTCCCAGAAGTATAAACACAGTTAAGAACTGGTCTCACGTATTCAACACTATACAATACAAAGTGATAAATTTCCCAGATGATTTCAGCGACAATGAAAAAGATAACTTGTCTACCAAATATAAGATCGTCACTCAAGCATAGATGCATAAAGTAGCAAGAATGCTGAGTCTCTTACCCTACTATGGCATGATCAAATGGGCACTGGATCATGTGGATGTCCCAACTAGGACTATATTCAACTCTCATAAAGTAGCTATTGGGTTTTTCCGACTGGAACCCATATAGGTGATGTATAAATTGCCTGCAACATCAAGCTTCATCTATAATACTAGTTTTCTCGTAGATTTTAATAAGAAAGAATGTGAGCAATAAAGAAAGAGCCTTTCCGATCTGATCAAGAACTCATGTTCACGCCCACCAAATTTCAGATCCGATTCTAATGGTATATATTCAATCTCATCATTAGAACCATAGTTCATGTATATATGCATGGTGTTATGTAGACTTTATGGAAAGGAGAACACAACCCATTTATTTGAAGAATGGGTACCCATTATACATACTTTAGAGGAAGGCTATTCTTTTGATTGGGCAAAAATATTGTTGGATAATCTGGCCAAAAGGGTTACACAGTATTAGGCAAAGAAGGCAAAGGGACTAGCAGCTTCATTTTTTATGTCATCTTATATGATGGACATCGTCTGTTTCATGACTCCCTTCCCACTGATGGGTTGGAGCTGTACTCCAGATAGCGCATAAACAATTCACAAGTATCATTCAAAACTCTAGGAGGAAAAGGCAAAGGACTTATTCTATTAAATCTATAATTTGGTAGCAGTACCGATCCACACTGTTATATTCGGTCACCCACCTCCTAGAATTTTAGACACAGTCATGGCTAACCTGAATAATGTAGCAGACTAGTACATTAAAGAGAATTTCTCTTACATCTGAATTTTCGGTTGTTTAGTTCCCCCATACACTTTACAACAATTTTTGCTAGACTAACTGATATGCCACGAGGTTGCATGAAAAAATGTACTTGGTGGGATTACAAAAGTTCTCAAAATGGTGGAGAAAAAGGTATGGCTACATTTTCCCTTACAAATCAGTGTATTGTATTTATTAGATTTTGGCCACTCCAGGGCGGAAGTTGCAGCCCTAGAATAAATAATGTTGGTCAACACAGAATTTAAGAAACGCAACCCACAAAGGGTTGTGGGTAACCATATGGCCAGCTCCAATCTTAAAAAATATGAACATGAATAACCCCCATTGGATGAATTATTCCGAGGGGTGAGTTCTTACAAAGAAGTCCTAAGCGGGGTTCAGGCTCTATCACCTGAGGAAAAGATTGATTTTTACAAATTCCAGAAACACCGAAGAGATAATCCTCCAAAAATATTACAGGGGGAAAACCCAACGTCTCTTTCTACATAGCAAATAAAGACTCATAATCGTAGAATCTCTAGCAAAGAAGAAGTCCCAGAAAATATTGAGAATCCTGAAATCTTGATTCAGAAGAAGGATATCCTAGAGACATGGTTATCTAAAAACTCGGACAAAGATCAATCAAAGATATTAAAAAATAAAATAGAAGATCAATCACTATATTCACATCATAAATCAGCTACAAATTGAGCTGACAAACAATTGTGTACAGACATTGGCAACCCGATTGAGGCCATCACACCATTACAATTGACCAGGGGGAACCCTAACATAGAAGAAATATTCATAGGATATCTTACACCTATCGCCATTGATGTAATACCTCCCACTGATTACCTTTTTAGTAAGAAAAGAAAGGTCGTGGTAAAGAAAGAGATGCACCTGAGAGAGGGTGCAATGGTAAAAAAGCACTGAGTACTTGTGGATGGAGAAAATATAGAAGAAGAGGACTTTGCTACAGAGGTAGTAGGCTCTATGGGAGATTTGGCAACAACCAACTTATTCTCAGTTGAGAATCTCAAAACAAGGTTGAAGCAGAAGAATCAAATGATAGCCAAGTTGCAAAGTCAAATACGAAATACATAAAATAATATTAGAGACATGATAAATAAAGGACTTGACCATGCCAGAGTTGTTGACAAATAGGAAATCCAATTGCTGAAGTCTAGTTTAGATGAGATGAACAAGAAGATGCAAGTGATTCAAGGATAGGTCATCCAACAAGAAGAATTAGCAAGGCAACTGCAAGATAAATTGAGTTCCACTAAAGGCTAGGTTGTAAGTATAACAATGTTTCAATCTCAGGCACTGGAAGTGCAACAAAAACAGGAAACAACACTACAAATTTTGCTTCCTAAATTAGGAATCATCCAAGATTATTTTAAGGAGATAAGACAATCATTATATCAAATTGTTCTCATAGAAAAGAGGCTATTTCATCCCAAATCACTTTCCAAAAAGTTGTCATGTGATCTTCTAAGGAAGAAATATTTGCAAGCCCCAAAAATCTTAAATTGAATGTTGAAGAGAAAATCATAGGAGACATATTATCAAAGATGTGGGAGGCCAATATAGCTGAGATTATAAGATTGGCCAAATAAATAAGGGAGGATTCTGAAGATACTTTCGATCTGCTAGACAAAAAATTACTCGGCATTGGAAAATACAATTGTTCTGGACTACTAGGACAGATCAATGTTAGAAAGCATTAACTGAACATCAAAGAGAACTTAAATGAATCTCAGGTTGAAATTTCACTGTTAAGGAAACTAGACTTTTCCCAAATGGATAAATGGCTGGTGAAGCCAAATTTATAGTTACAATCGATAAAAGTTGAAGATAGAAGGAACGAAGACAGGTTGCCGAAAATCCAGAGGAAGTTGTATCTTTTTTAGGAAAAGAATGTGTCAGAGCCTTCAAGAAGATTAGGGAAGTTTATAAGCAGGTGTGTCGAGTGTTTCTGACCAAGCAAAGGAAATAATTCAAAGAAACAATGAAGTAACATATGCATACTCATTTTGTTGGAGTGACAGGGAGATAAAAAAGTAAACAAAATAAATGGTTCAATGTTTTTATTATGTAACCGTTAACACCTCGGAGTTAGGAGAACATCAACTATCTAGGGTTGGTGACCTTTTGTATAAGTAAAATTTAAAAAGAATGAAGCAAGGTTTTTTCCCAGCCGATTGTAACAGAGAAATTTCTCCTTTACCAGAATTAAGACAAATGTAAACCGGAGACTCCATATTCCGTCAAGCCTGAGTTATGTATTATTTTGTTTCTTCATATTCAACATCATTTCTTATATATATTTGATGAATTTTTAACTACAACTTAGTACAACATCTACTGTGGTTATTTATTATTTAGTCATCTGATTGTTTGTAGATTTTCCTATGTGTTTGCTATCAACAGATACAAGACTTGTGAATTATTTAGGTCACCTTATTTTGTGCTTCATTAAAGGTTTTGTGTCTAATTTCTTCTTTTATTACAAAGTGAGATTCTTCCATGATTTATGCCTCATGTTGTTTAAACAGCTTTATGTTTTCTTTCATCACATACAATATTTCTAATTTAACTCAGATACAGGAAACGACCTCTAAAATTGTTATATTATTAATTCAAATTAGGGAATTTTTCTCGTATAATCTAAAATAGAAAACAACAAACCTAAAAAAAATAGATATTTTAACCTTCTTTTCCTCCATGACTGTACCTGTTGCAAGATAGCCCAACATTGAACCCAGTCTCATAGATCAGACCAACATTTCTCGAACTTTGTTTAATACTATATTAGAAACTACCACCACCTGAGTTGAACTTGAACATTCACAGAAAATCATTGAGCAAGACATAAGCATCCAAGAATTATGGGAAGCTAGAGAAAGACAACTAATAAATCATCCATAGCTTCTTTTCCTAAAGAACTGATTTCCTTTTCATTTATCAAAAACCCTCTTTACTTTTTCGGATTCCTAGACTTTATACTTCAAAGCCTTAAGTATAAACTCTGGAACAACATCTTTTTGGCATTGTTGTCGTGGAACGAAGAAACAAAGTTATTTTTCCCTCGGAATAAGGACATTGATAATTTCTTTCTTTGATAGTGAACAAAGATTGAATACTTTATAAGGCAATTTTCATATTTCACTTGGTGACTCCACGATTAATAAACTCGCTTTTAACAGAAAAAATACCAGGAAGAATCCAGATGACAAACAGACCTCACCTGTATTCGATCCAGAAAAAATTATGAGACCAAGGAGATACCTTAGACAGACTGCTTCATCAATAAGTAATACTTATCAACCCAAATTCAAGCACTTGAATACCCAACTCCTTTTTGGAGAAACACCCATCGATAAAATTGAAACCCTAGAGCCTAGGTTGGTCTTACCCGAATTTAAAGCCGAGACTTTTTCAATTGTTTCATTTACCAATAAAGGTAGAATATCTATCTCACTTCCCGCCTTGATTGAAATTTCTTCACTTCCCAAAGTTCAGTTTCCAATCTCTCAAAACTTCGAAGAATATATTGTTTACCTTGACTTGACTCTTGTTGGTTCTCCTGTATATACTCCCTGTGAGTCTAAAGAAACCAGTCCCCATTTTCCAAGTCCCTCTTTTTCAATTTTCCTATCCCTTGATGATCAGTTCCCAAATCCATCTCTCCCTGTCTAGTTACAACTGAAGGCTTACCACACCCCTTTAAAAATTCCCCTTATAATATTCAAGTTTCATCTCCTAAATTTTCAATGGTTGTGGTCGAAGGAGGTGGTGTTGGAGGTGCAGGAGGAGGAGGAATTGGTCATGGACCACCTTCCCCCTCCTAGGATTTTTCCTAAGGTAGCCACTAGATACGCCCCTCTAGTTCTCCCAGTTCCCCTCCACGACCTACCTTAAAATTATATGAAAAATCTGTCGAAATTCACTAGGGAGGGAGACTTGGCTGCTGTCAAACACATCAATTTCTTTGATCAATTTGTTGACATCCTTGGTCTTGAACATGAGGATGTTTATTCGAGACTCTTAGTTCAAACCTTTGAAGGATAGGTGAGAACCTGGTTATGAGGTCTAGCAACAAGATTGATAGGATCATACGATGAGTTGGAAAATTATTTTATCAGACAATAGGGAGAAAGGAAAGATCATTTATACTATCTAGCCCAGTTTGGGGCTCTGAAAAAGAAAAATTCAGAATCAGTTCTCGAGTTTATTGAAAGGCTTAATAAATTGTATCATAAAACTACAGCCAAGGTTAAGCCTTCCCAACCTGCAGTTAAAGTAAATTTTGTTAGGGATTTTGACCTTGGTTTCGCTCTATTTCTTAGGGAAAGGAGTTTCGTAGACCTCACTAAAATGCAGGATCATGCTTTAGAAATTGAGTCAAATATGATGGCATCGGGAAAGTTAAAAAAAAAAATTGAAATGGAAAATAAGGAAACCAGACAGTATAGATACCAGGCGGGACCCTCTGGATCTGGGAGGTCTTCAGAAGACAAAATGGATGACATGGCGAAATAAATTAAAGAATTGTCGAATAATATCTCAAGAATGGAATTGGACAAATGATTTGGATTTATGTAGGAACACAATGAAATACAAAAATACACATAAACACAGATATGCAACGGAAATAAGACTTCATTTCATTAATAACAAATGACTGAAATATGCTTACAGACAGAATGGAAATAAACTAGCTAGGGCGCTGGTAGCTTATCTCTGAGAAGAGATGTGGCCGCTACTTGCATCTGTGAGAAGATGATTACAATGAGGATCTGAAGGCCCTTTTACAATAAACAGGAATGCCAAAATTCCTAGACATGCAAAAACCTAACCCTGGGAGATGAAGCACCAAAAGTCATGTGGGCCCCGTTTGGGTAAGTTGGTGCATCAACTTCCCGGGGTCGTAAATTTTGCATACGATCTCCGTTTTAGGCATATGATAGATCGTTGGAAAGATCTATCTGAGGCCTACAACACTCTAGACAAAATAGAATCATTAGATGGTATTTTGCGAGAGAAAAATACCCAAAAAAACATCATTTAGGGCCTCAAAATGGCCTCAGAAGTTCAGGACCCGAAAAAAATGCTAAAAATAGTAAACCGTGTGAAAACTAAAAAAATGAAAGAAGCAATGGTGGGGGTCCAAGTGGAATCGGTGGGTGGCCACCAATATCCACCTGTATCAACAAATCAAAGAATGATCAGTTCCCTGAAAAGGATTTCAAATGAAATTCTAACCCTCAAACACAACAAAGACAAATTAAAAATGAAGAACAAAAGATTCAAGCCCCCTTTAAGAATGAAAATTTTATAGTAGGAGAAGACATGCAAGGTTTTGAGGAGTTTGAGGAAGATATCAATAATCTTGGTGATGATTGTCAAGAAATTTACTTGACGAGACAAGATTATGAAAATATCTAAACGAGGAAGGTCGTTCTAATAATGATGAGAGCATGAATATCACAAATGATTCTAATTTTCAAGGAATCTTCGATAACATAATGGCCGAAATCCAACAAAAATATAACCTGAGGCCTAGAAACATAAATGCCACAACTGCCCCACCGAAGAAAATCTTGCCAAGAGGGGAAACAGACGAGGCACCTCCAAAAGCTACTGAAAGGATGATGGTTAAAACCAAGGATGTTGATACACAGTCTATCACGAAAAAGGTAGTAGAAACTTTAGTTGTTAATACATGAACAATGGAAATTCCCATATAAAAAACAAAAACAGTTGAAACAAAAGCGACACAAATTAATAAATCAGAAAAAAGGGAAGTGGAAATACAATCTAGAGAGGATGAGAAGATAGATGGAAGTTTCAACCTAGAGAATGAGATAAATAAGATCAAAATCCCTATACTTCTAGTCAAACTAGTAAAAAATCTCACAAACAGGAAACAAATTGCGAAGATGATCAATTTTCCAGATACCAAAAGTCAAGACGATGTCATAAATTTAGAAGATGATAAACCAAATATAATCTTTGGCCCACACTTTGAAGGTGCCAAAGATGTTTTCGCTCCCTTTTATATTACATAGACTATACAAGATAGTTTGCTTCATAATTTCATGTCAGATTCTTGAGCTACTCAAAATGTGATGCCCAAAGGTATAATGGATAGATTAGGTCTCGAAATTACTCGACCATACGAATATTTTTATGCTTTTGATTTGAGAAAATTCAAATGCATAGGTATGATTAAAGATTTAGTCATTAATCTTGCATAGATTCCTACAAAAAGTGTTCTGATGGATGTAGTTGTTCCTGATATACCTCCAAAATATGGCATGTTGTTATCCAGGTCTTGGTGTGCTAAAATTGGAGGATCCCTCCAACTAGATATGACATACACTACCATCCCAGTTTTCGGTGGACAGTTCACTCGCTTGTATAGAGAAACAAGATTGGCATTTACAGTAAGTGATCCGTTAAATCCAAATAAATACCCTGTTTATATCGCAGACCAAGAATTATGAAATTGTATTTTATCAATAGATGACGATTTAGAAGAATATATAGAAAAATAATGTACACAAAAATATTGTATAGAAAAAGAAAAAGAAAATAAAACAAATGAGGATGTATATAGCACTAGTGTTAGGAAAATGTTTTTCGATGGTGCTTCATCATGTGAAGGAGCAGGAGCTAGAGTGGTTTTTGTTGCACCCGGTGATGAATTCGTTATCCCTTTCTCATACAGGTTACAGTGGAGCATTGACTACACTAATAATGTATGTGAGTATGAAGCCCTAGTTTTAGGATTAGAATCTGCGAGGAGAATGAAAATTAAAAACTTGGAAGTATTTGGCGATGCAAAATTAATCGTAAAACAAGTAAATCGTTAGTACCATGCCAAACACACTAGGTTGAGGTCTTACATAAATTGCTTCTGGGATCTGATTGAATTTTTTTTCTCATCGGTTAATATTCACTACATTCCCAGAGAAGAAAGTTAACAGGCAGAATTGTTAGCCAAAGAAGCTTCAACGTTTACACCTCCTACTGCTTTCAAACTAAAATACCATATACAAATGAGATACCAACCCTAAATACCAAATAATATACAACACTAGAAGGTTTTCGAAGACGAGGAACAAATTAGACAATTCCTAGAAATGGTGGACGATTTTGCCGAAACACATGTAGACCAAGAAAACTAGAATGATCCCGCTTGGATCATGCAGGAAGGGGAAGATCCCAAAGAGTTTTAAGATAAGATTTCTAACCTTTGTATGCTTTTTTTGAAAAATAATCAGATTCCCAAAGGTCTGATTCCCTTGGAGAGGTTATTTAACCATGATGACATTCCTTTGAAATCCACCTTACAACCTCAACCTGAAGAAGTTGAATATTGTGACATAGGCACCAAAGAAGATCCCAGGTTGGAAAAATTATCTAAGTACCTACCCCCCTGAAATAAAAGGTAAATATATTGAGTTTCATAGAGAGTATAAACATGTTTTTGCTTGGTCCTATGACGAATTGAGAACTTCTGACACTATTATAATGAAACACAAAATTCCTCTGAAACAAGGTGGAAAACCTTTTAGACAGAAACTCAGACAAATTAACTCTATATTACTGTCTGTGATAGATAAAGAAGTGAAGAAACTTATGGATGACAATATCATTGTCCCACTAAGATACTCCGAGTGGGTTGCTAATTTAGTCCTAGTAAGAAAGAAAAATGGTGAAATCAGACTGTGTGTGGACTTTAGAAATCTAAATAGATCATCACTCAAAGACAATTATCCATTGCGTAAAATTGATCACATTTTAGAGAAAGTAGTAGGAGATAAAAAAATGTCTATGATTGATGGTTTTTTAGGCTACAATCAAATTGTAGTCCATCAAGATGAGAAAGAAAAAAATGCGTTCACTACCCCTTGGGGTACCTTCATGTATGACAAAATGCCTTTTGGTTTAATGAATGTAGGAGAAAATTTCCAACCAGCTATGGACATCGCCTTCGTCGATGAAAGAGATAAGTTTGTTGTTATTTACCTTGATGATCTAAATGTTTTTTCTAAATCTGATGCAGAACATCTAGTACATCTCAAGCAAACTTTCAAAAAATGTCGCAAATTTGGTTTGTCTCTGAATCCCAAGAAATCTCATTTTGCAATGCAAGAAGGTATACCCTTTGGGCATATAGTGTCTAGAAATGGAATTAAAATTGCCCCGAAAAGGATCAAAACAACATATACTATTAATATTCCGAGGAATAGGAAAGAAATTTAGTCATTTTTAGGGAAAATAATTTTTTTGAGAAGATTCATTCCAAATTTGGTTGAAATTGTAAAGTTGATTAGAGATATGCTTAAAAATGACAACGATGTAAAGTGGAAAAACGAGGCTAAAGCATCATTCGAACGCATTAAGAAGGTCATCGGTGAAGAACCAGTACTGGAGAGTCCTGATTATTTGAAAGAATCTTTTATTTTTTCATTTTCTTTTGAGCATACTATTGCAGATGTATTGTTACAGAAAAATGATGAGTTTTTTGAGCAACCCATTTCATTTTTTAGTAAAAGTCTCAGAGATGCTGAGCTAAAATACAACATATTGGAAAAACAAGATTATGAAATGGTGAATAATCTCAAAGATTTCAGAAATTATGTACTACATTCAAATATCATTGCTTATGTGCCTACAAGTTCTGTTAAGGGTATATTGGTTCAACCTGACAGTGATGGAAGGAGAGGGAGATGGTTAGCAAAAATTCAGGAGTTCGACCTGGAAGGTAAACCAACTAAACTTATTAAAGGTCAGGGTTTGGCTAAATTGTTGGCTGAATCAAATTTGAAAGCACTCGGAATAAATCATCTGCAAGAGAATGAAGGATTCTTAGATATAGATGAACTTGATGTCATTGCACACGAAGAGGAAATTCTAAAACAATTATCTTCTTCAGTTTGGTACCAAGATATTGTTTCTTATTTACTGACCCTTCAGTGCCCCAATGAACTAACCCCGTCTAAATCTAGGACATTGAAGTTACATGCTGTAAAATATTGTATTATAGATGGTCAATTGTATTGGAAGGATCCCCTGGGTTTCTTGTTGAGTTGCTTAGTAGAATATGAAACATAAAAGGTTATAGAGGAATTAAAATGAAGGAGTGTGTGGAGGAAACCATGCTTGGAGAGAAACGACTTATAAACTCCTAAGATCTGGGTATTACTGGCCGAAATTATTCATTGATGTAAACACTAAAGTCCAAACTTGTAATCCTTGTGAGTTGTTTATAGGAAAACAAAAAGTCCTGACATTACCTTTAGTGCCAGTTACAACGGAAGCTCCATTTCAACAATGTGGTCTTGATTTTATTGGAGAAATCCACCCACACTCAAGTGCTCCACACAAATGGATTCTGACCGCAACAGACTATTTCACTAAATGGGTGGAATCCATTCCTATGCAAAACACAACTGACGCAGTAGTGATTAATTTTTTGGAGGATAATATTCTATCCAGATTTGGCTACCCTTGAAAAATAGTTACTGATAACTCTCATGCCTTCAAGTCTATGCCCATGATAATATTTTGCCAAAAATCTAATCTTGTGCTAGGACACTCCACGACCTACTATCCACAGGGTAATGGATTAGCTGAGTCATCTAACAAAAGCATGATCACCATAATTAAGAAAGTATTGACCAAAAATAAGAAAGCATGGCATGTACATTTAAAGTATGCTTTACGGGCTAATAGGATAGGCACAAAATGGTCAATCGAAATGTCTCCATTTCAGATGGTATATGGTAGTGACGTCATTTTACCAGTAAATCTAGTGCTACCAGTAATGAAACTCTGGAAAGACTTAAAAGAAGAACCAAATGAAATTACCAGGAGGATAAATCAGGTAATTGAAGTTCAACAAAATAGGGAAGAAGTAGATGAAAAGCTACAGAAGTATCAAGATAATATGGAAGCCTTATTTGACCGAAAATCTAAAGATATAGAATTTCTCCCTGGTGATTTGGTTCTAAAATGGGAAGCTAGAAAAGAGGATGTTGGGAAACATGGTAAGTTTGATCATATTTGGTGTGGACCATACAAAATTGCAGCCTTTGAGGGAAAGAATGCATTTTTATTCGAAAACCTTGACGAAAAGATTCTTGTTGCCCCTATCAATGGGCGGTACCTTAATCATTTCATGCAGTAAATGTTTCTAAGCTCCTGTTGTACGTACTAGTTTGTTTTCATTTTTTGTTTATAGTTACCTTTATTTTGGTAAGTCTTTATTTTTACTGTAAATATAAAATGTCGGTTTAAAACAAAAATAAAAAATATATACAAAATAGGTAAAAAATTGAAATAAGAGGATTTCTAATTTACTAGAGATCATGACAGCCATCATGATTATCTTATTACAGGAGACTTGCTGACAAGCTAGGAGACTAGAAACATCAAAAAGGTGACATGCATGGATACTCACGTTAAATGTCTTCGGAAAAAGGTAATAAATTAATAGTCTGTTTGGCTGGAAGTATATACAACTTCTAAGGTATGAATTTATGTCTTAAAAAAATTAAAAATAAAACTCAGGTTAAAATGTCCGAGTAGATGTAAATGAATAAGACAATAATCTCATGGTCACTAATATCATCATTAAAATTTTAATCAGAGAAATGAAAAAAAACTTTTAAGTTTAAAATTTTTCTCTCTAATATATATATATATATATATAATAAAAAGAATTAAATGAAAAGTTCCAAGAGTTGAGTAATAACCTTAGTAAAGAGTGATTGTACCTACACCAGAATATTTGAAGCCTCTTTCTTTTCCCCTGTTTATTTTCAAACTTTTTCTTCACTCAGCCTTGATGTCTTCACATAAGCTTGATAGAGGAGAAAGGTTTCACCTTAACTTTGGAAACTCATAAACTAACCTTCAAAACAAGAATAGGTAGAGAATGTATAGTTCCTTTGACTTTAGCTGAACCAGAAGTATGTCTAGGATAATCCTAATTCTCTTATTCATTCTAACAAGATTAAAATGATTGGTTTCACTCAAGGAAGGTCCCTGAAAATGTAATAAGAACTCCCCTTGAGAATTTCCTTGAAGGCAAATATGTTTGAAGGTCAATAGAGGATTAGTCTAGAGAAATTAAAGTGAGTTGGCAGACCTCTGTTGTTAAATTATAAACATATATTTTCCTCGGTATATCGCATACTGATTGATTGCCCCCACTTCATAATTTGAAACACGACAGATGGTGAAAGGAAATTCATTAAATGATTTCCCCCATCTAGTCCAAAAGAGATGAAGAAAGGAAATTTAATATATGATTTCCCTCATCTCATCATTTAAATGTTAAAATAACTAATTGAAGTGGTGAAAGGAATTTCAATGTGGGAAATCTTATAACTTCACCGGGGTACTGAACAATTTCGTTGGCAGTGAAGCAATGTATAGATATATGATAGGATGTAATACATGAAATACAATATGCTCTGGCAACTATTTCTCTTTTCGGCTAGATATACATTCTAAGCTTAATGGATTCCCTAACTTAAAAATTTGGAATTTCTTCACCTTGATGCGAACAAAATCAAATAAAACCCGGTAGAATGATTAAGGTTGTTTTGATTATCTTATACAAATATGAGGTCAGTTTTAGGAAAATAAAACTATTATAAGCCTAACTCGAAGTCACCAAATGTTTTAGTTTTGAGAGTTTTCAAATTTGAGGATGAAATCTTAAAGTCTTGTTTTGTGCTTTCTCCAAGGTGTGTTTCACAGAACTGCAATAATGACTCCATTTACCCAATAAAGACACTTGGTCTACATGTTCTTCTCATCCTCTAGGGAGACAAGATGCCTATATGGAACCTATGTTGAAAAATATATCTTTTTGCAAACTTGAGACTAAAAGAAGTTTTATTTTATCTAAAAAAATTATGGAGCTACCTTTTTTATCAACGAATCAAAGTATATGAAGACTTGCTTTTGAAATTTTAGGAGTCGAGATTTCACAAAACACAAAGGTTCAACATTGAGCATTCTCAAAGCCTCGATCCCTGAATTCACAAAAGTTTAAAAGCTATGTCGTGTTTATTAAAGATAAAGAAATATTAGTAGTCAATAAATCCCAATGCGATTTCGTGATTCAGGAGTTCTCACATGCTACAAACATCAAGGTCACGATAACCAAAACCCTGAAAACTTATGGTTTAATCATTTCTAATTATGAGTTAAAATATGTTTAGCAGTTAATAAATCTCATCGCAATTTCGCGATTCAAGATTTCTTGCATTGAGTGCTATCGAAGTCCCGATACTTAAGTTCACGAAAAATTAAGGTTTAATTTCTAATCATGATTAATTAAGAGATTAAAACAAATGATTATCGTCTGATTAATGCTTTCACAATTTCCTGTTTCGTAAGTCTTAATTCAAACTGTTCATAAGATCCCCAAGATCCGAAAAGATGAAAATTGATTAAATGATAAGTATGATGAATTAATGTTCTAAACCAAAATTATAATCTAATTAATCTATCACTTAATAACAGCTCAGATGCATTCAAATTATACGCTTCTCCCGAGGTATCGACCTTTAATGACATTAATATTAGATTTAGGGAAATGATTTCAAATAAGATATGTTTTTAATAACCAAATCTTGTTATTAAAGAAAAATTAAATGCATTGTCAGCAAGGTACACACATGGTTTATGCGTTTAAGGGTAAGGAAGATTTTTTAGTTTTGAATTACTTTCTTACTTTCATAGAGCTCGCTAAGTGAAATAACTAGTTTTCTACATTTTCATCCTTTGTAACAGGTGATAAAACTCTAAAATTTGATATCATGGCTCCATGGAAAGCGCCTAAAGCGACTGGCAAAAGTTTCGGCTAGAACACAGACGTTATTTTTGATAATTATCCCAGAAGTATAAACACAGTTAATAACTGGACGTACGTATTCAACACTATACAATACAAAGTGATAAATTGTCCAGATGATTCTAGCGAGAATGGAAAAGATAACTTGTCTACCAAATATAAGATCGTCACTCAAGAAGAGTTGCACAAAGTAGCAACAAGGACGAGTCTCTTACCCTACTGTGACATGACTAAATGGGCACTGGATCATGTGGATGTCCCAACTAGGACTATATTCAACTCTAGGAAAGTAGCTATTGGGTCTTTTCGGTCGGAACACATATAGGTGATATATAAATTGCCTACAACATCAAACTTCATCTGCAATGCTAGTTTTCTAGTAGATTTTAATAAGAAAGAATGTGAGCAATACAGAAATAGCCTTTTCGATCTGATCAAGGACTGGTGTTCGCACCCACCAAAGTTCAGAGTCGATTCTAATGGTATATATTTAATCTCATCATTAGAACCATAGTTCATGTATATATGCATGATGTTATGTAGAATTTATGGAAAGGAGAACACAACCCACTTATTTGAAGAATGGGTACCCATTATACATCTCTAGTGGAAGGTTATTATTTTTATCGGGTGAAAATATTGTCGAATAATCTGGCCAAAAGGGTTACAGAGTATCAGGAAAAGAAGGCCAAGGGACTACCAGCTTCATTTTTTATGTCATCTTATATGATGGACATCGTTTGTTTCACGACGCCATTCCCACTGATGGGTTGGATCTAGACTCCAGATAGCGCAGATACAATTCATGAGTATCATTCAAAACTCTGGGAGGACAAGGCAAAGGACTTCTTCTATGAAATGTGTAATTTGGTAGCAGTATCAATGGACATTATTATATTCAGTCACCCACCTCCTAGAATTTCAGACACAGTCATGGCTAGCCTAAATAATGTAGTAGACTGGTATATTGAAGAGAATTTCTCTTACATCTGAGTTTTCGGTTGTTCAGATCCCCCATACGCTTTACCACAATTTTTTCCAGACCGACTACTATGCCGCGAGGTCGCATGGAAAAATGTACTTGGTGGGATTAGAAAAGAGATCAAAGCGGTGCAGAAAAGGGTATGGCCACATTTTCCCTTACAAATCGGTGTATTTTCTTTATTAGATTTTGGCCACTCGAGGGTGGAAGCTACGACCCTAGAAGAAATAAATATTCTCAGCATAGAATTTAATAAACATGACCCACAGAGGGTTGTGGGTAACCATATGGCCAACTGCAATCTTAAAAAATATGAATATGAAGAATCCCCACTAGATGAATTACTCTGGTGGGTGAGTTCTTATCAGGAAGTCATAAGCAAGGTTCAATCTTTATCACCGGAGGAAAATATTGAATTTTACAACTTCCAAAAACATTGAAGAGCTAGTCTTCCAAAAATATTATAGGGGGAAAAGCCAACGTCTCTTTCTACACAACAAACAGAGACTCAAAATCCAGATATTGGAAGCTCTAGAAAACAATAAGTCCCAGAAAATCCTGAGAATCCTGAAATCTTGATTCAGAAGAAGAATATCCTGGAGACAAAGTTATATGACGATGAAGAGAAAGATCAATTAGAGATATTAAAAAGCCAAGGAGAAGATAAATCACTATCTTCACCTAATAAATCAGCTACATATGGAGCTGACAAATAGTTGTCTACAAAGGTTAGCAACCCCATTGAGGTCATCACACCATTACAATTCACCAGGGGGAACCCTAACACAAAAGCAATATTGTTAGGAGAGCTTACACCTATCTCCAATAAAGAAATACCTCCCACTAATTACTTTTTCAGTAAGAAAAGAAAGGTCGTGGTAAAGAAAGAGATGCACCTGAGAGAGGTGCAATGGTAAAAAGTCAAAGCTTACTTATGGATGGAGAAAATCTATAAGAAGAGGACTTTGATATAGAGGTAGAAGGCTCTATGGGAGCTTTGGAAATAACCAACTTATTCTCATTTGACAATCTGAAAATAAGGCTGAAGCAGAAGAATCAAATGATAGCCCAGTTGCAGAGTCAAATAAGAAATACATAAAATAATATTAGAGACGATATAAATAAAGGACTTGACGAGGCAGAGTTGTTGACAAACAGGAAAGCCAATTCCTCTAGTCTAGTTTATATGAGATGAACAAGAAGATTCAAACGAGTCAAGGGAGGGTCATCTAGCAAGAAGAATTAGCAAGGCAACTGCAAGATAAATTGAGTTCCACTAAAGACCACGTTGTAAGTATAAAAGTGTTTCAAACTTAGGGATTGAAAGTGCAACATAAACTAGAAACAACACTACAAATTCTACTTCCTAAAGTAGGAATCATCCAAGATTATTTTTGGGAGATAGGACAATCATTAGATCAAAACGTTCTTAGAGAAAAAGAGGCTACTGCAACCCAAATCACTTTCCAAAAAGCGGTCATGTCATCTTCTAAGGAAGAAATATCTGCAAACCCCAAAAATATTAGATTGACCATTGAAGAGAAAATTAGAGGAGACATACTGTTAAAGACGTGGGAGGCCAATATAGCCAAGAGTAGAATACTGGCCAAAGATATAAAGGACGATTGTGAAGCGACTTTCGATCTGCTAGATAAAAAATTACTAGGCATTGGAAAAGACAATTGTTCTTGACTACTAGGATAGATCAATGTTATAAAGAATCAAATGAACATCAATGAGAACTTAAATGAATCTCAGGTTGAAATTTCAGAGTTAAAGAAGCTAGACATTGCCCAAACGGATAAATGGCTGGTGAAGCCAAATTTACAGTTACAATCGATAAAAGTTGAAGTAGAAGGATGTGTCTTTTTGAGGAAGAGGATGTGTATCTTCTTGAGGAAGAGGATACACATCTAGAGGAAGTTGTATCTTTTTGAGGAAGAGGATGTGTCAGAGCCTTCAAGAAGATTAGGGAAGTTTACAAGTAGGTTCATCGAGTGTCTCAGACTAGGTAAAGGAAATACTTCAAAGAAACAATGAAGTAACATATGCATGCTCGTTTTGTTGGAATGTCTGGGAGATAAAAAGTAACCAAAATAAACAGTTCAATGTTTGTATTATGTAACCGTTAGCACCTAGGAGTTAGGAGAAAACCAATCATCTAGGTTTGGTAACCTTTTGTATAAATACAATTTCAAAAGACTAGAACAAGGATTTTTCTTGGCTGATTGTAGCAGAGAAATTTCTCCTTTACCAAAATTAAGACAAATGCAAACTAGAGACTCCATATTCCGTCAATCTTGAGTTATGTGTTCTTATGTTTCTTCATATTTATCATCATTTATTATATATCTTTGATGAATGTTTAACTACAACGTAGTACAACATCTACTATGATTATTTGTTATTTAGTCCTCTGATTGTTTGTAGATTTTCTTCTTTGTTTGTTGTCAACAGATACAAGACATGTGAATTATTTAGGTCACCTTATTTGATGCTTCATTAAAGTTTTCTTGTCTAATTTATTCTTATGTTACAAAGTGAGATTCTTCCATGATTGATGCCTCATGTTGTGTAAACAACTTTATGTTTTCTTTCATCACATACATTATTTTCAATTTAACTCAAATACGAGAAACAACCTCTAAAATTGTTATATTATTAATTCAAATTTGCGAATTTTTGTCATATAATCTAAAATAGAAAACACAAACCTAAAACAACAGATCTTTTAACCTTCCTTTCCTCCATGACTGTACATGTTGCAAGATAGCCCAACATTGAACTCGGCCTCACAGATCAAGCCAACATGCTCTAACTTTGTTTAATACTATCTTAGAAACTGCCACCACATGGGTTGAACTCGAATGTTCATGGGAAACCATTGAACATGACATAAGCATCCAGGAACGATTGGAAGCTAGAGAAAGACAACTCAGAAATCATCCATAGCTTCTTTTCCTAAATAACTGATTTCCTTTCCATTTATCAAAAACCCTCTTTATTTTTTTAGATGCCTAGACTTTATACTTCAAAGCCTTAAGTATAAACTCTGGAACAACAAGAGGTCTAGTGTTTTTCTGATAAGAAGGATGATAGCTCTGATAGGACAAGCACATTTTGTTTTATTCCTCTGCACCAATAAAACCCCAAACCATCTTACATTTTTACTTGTTTATGTATGATTTCCACTTTTTTATTACATACAAATTTAAAAATATAACACCCTATGAGACTTTCACTGCAACGAATATAACACCCTAACACTGTAGAATGGATATTTTAACCCTCTTCAGTTCTACTCTATGGTGCATAACCTAACACTCTAGAGAAAATTCTCTCAATTGTATCTTGAACATTCCTCTAATACATTAATGAGTTGAAGAAGGTTTAAAAAAGTTCAAATACAAAATATTAGGCCTCACCAACTTCAAAATATTCGATTTACAATTGTTTTGAAAGAGGGTGCCTCATAATAATCTTGTCTCCTTTTATGTATTTGGAAAATAGAATGGAGTATGTTGGTATGCTTATTTTGGAGGAAATTCCCTTCACCTAAAACCAACAATATCAATCCCTCAAGTAGAATTTGTTGGCAATGTTTTGTTATTTAATTTTCTGATTTTTCACATATTGTACTTGAGAATCATGAATAACTTACAAAGAGAATACTCTTATTTGATTTTTTTTATCTCAGCATATGAATTTTGGCTGCATCTCAATGTTTATTCTTGATTGGTTACATTATATAGGTTATGAAAAAGGATCTCCTCCACTCCTCGGTATTTTTTAATCTTTCTTACATGAACCCAAAATCCTTTTGGTGGATTTGTGGGTGCTACAATCAATGGTCTTTCCTTTGATTACTCAGTAAATTAAAGTTTGAGTATAACTAATCATAAGGAAATACTTCATTTTCATGGTGCAGTTTAAAAAATGAAACCACTAGACTCTTCAACTATAAGGCTCTTTTCCAAGAAGTTAAAGCCATCGTTATGGTGTGATTTCATGTGTTTTTTCATACGGAGATGAAAAGTAAGTTTATGTAGAAGGTGGTGGGTACCTTTTATATTATTTACATGACTAGCTATAGTGTCTGCTACGTTGTGCTGGGTGTGTAGGGGGGTTTGAGGGAAGTTCCTCTAAGAAATTTTTTTTCTGCCTCGGAAAAAATGCCTCCTTTTTTTCCTCATTTTTCGTGTCACCTTTTTACCCCATTTTTCATGTCACCTCAACTTTTGTGTCTATCGTTGGGTGGTTTTTCAGCACCTAGCTTTTGTCGATAGGGAGGAAAGGAAGACAGAAAGGGGGGTGGATAGAGACTGTGTGTGTTTTTGAGTGTGAGAGAGGGAGACAAAGAGGGTGGGTAGGGGGAGGGTGAGAGGAGGGAGAGAGAGGGAAGGGAAGTAAAGAGAGGGAGGGGGAAAGAGGGGTAGTTTTATGAGAGAGGGAGATAAGGGGAGGGAGGGAGGGAGGAAATAAGAGTATAAGATAGGTTATATTGAGTCAGAGAAAGGGGATTAATAGAGAAAGAGAGGTAGAATGAGGTGCAAATAGAGATAGAGAGAGAGTGAAAATGATATTTACAATCTGTAGAGAGAGAGAGAGAGAGTGCAAAAGGGGTTAGATAGAATGGGAGTGGGAGAGAAACAAAGAGAGTGAACAAGAGTGAGATAGGGGGGATACCGAGTGGTAGGAGAGAGAACATAGAGGGAGAGAAGGGTAGAAAGGGAGAGTGTGTGTGTGTGAGAG
>ML785830.1:360379-372337 GCA_009831015.1 Picea engelmannii | reverse complement strand
TGCTTGAAGAAAACTTATAATGAAAAGCAAGAGGGATAAAAACTTGTTTTACAATGTTCATACTAAACTCCAACCACAATTTACCATTACCATCTTTGCGTACTTCTATGCCCATAATTTGTTTTGCTGCTCCTTGATCCCTCATCCTAATTGTCCTATCCACCTGAGTCATATTCTTACTGATTTTATCTATGCTTCGGCTTGCATCAAGCATATCATCAACGAATAACATCAAGACTATGAATGTACTATAAAATGTGTATTCATTCCTACCCTTTGAAAAATTATGACTCACTATGAAGGATTGAAACCTCTTGTATATTTGTATAGGTACCAATAGGCCATACAATGAATTTTCTAGCATGCAAACAAATTTACCATTGTGATCTTGAATCAACCCTTTTGGTTGTTCCATACATACTATATCTCTGTCAATGATGACCTTGTGAAAAGTAGGATCCCACACACAACATCCCTTTATACCACCATCATAACTTGCAGAGATATAAAACAAGAATTTAGAAACAAAGACTTTAAGTATGGAAATGATTTATCCCTTACCTGTACCTGCAATTCTTTCTTGCTCTTATGACTTTGATGCTTCTGCCATAAACAAGAAGATATGTTTGGCACTTTAGATGCTAATTCAGTACTCCCTTCCAGCTTATAAAGGTTATCAACCTTTGTTGCCTTCATCACTACTAAACTACCTTTAGACAATGCGAGTGCTCCTCCTTGACCTGTATACTTATATCCACAAGAATCCAACACTCCCAATGAAATCAAATTTGATTTAAGCTCAGGTACATATCTAACATTTGTTAATTCCCTAACAATACCATCGAACATCCTGATTCTAATACTTCCAACCCCAACAGTTTTAGAGGGAATACCATTTCCCATAAACACTACACCCTCATCAACACATTGGTAACAAATGAACCAACTTCTATGTGAGCACATGTGGTGGGAGGCACCTAAATCTAAGTGTCATTCTTCTTGATATTGTAAATTACTAGAAATGGATAAAACTTGATCAGTCATACCTGAATTTGTTACAACAAAATTTTCTTCCTTCGTAGAGTTTTCCTCATCTTGCTTTCTTTTCCAGCAATCTTTCTTGAGATCTCCTATTTTTTCATAGTACCATCATTTTTCTTTACCCTTTATGTGTCTTGACTTAGATTGAGAAAAAATTCTCTCATTCTTCTCTTTAATTTGACCTCTGACCAACATCACCTCTGAAGTTGAGGTTTCTTGGCTAGATTTTCTCGTCATCTCCTCAACGAACAAAGCTCCCACAATAGAGTCATAATCTAAAACATCTATTGAGCTAAAGCTAATAGAGGTGACTAGATTATCCAAAGACTCACCTAATGAACACAATAGTTTAATAGCCTTATCTTCATCTTCGAATTTAACTTCCATACTAGTCAATTGAAATATAAGGGCATTGAAGGTATTTAAATGGTCAACAACTTTTGTACCTTCTTTCATCCGCAAACTGTACAACTTTCTCTTCAAGTAGATTATGCTCGTCAAGGACTTCATCATATATAGACTTTCCAACTTGCTCCATAAGCTTGATATTCTATCCTCTCCTATGATATTAAGTAGAAAATCATCCGCGAGACATAAACGAATGGTACTAAGAGACTTTGCATTGAGATCTTCTCATTCCTTATTCGTCATGGTTGTTGGTTTCATTGTCTTGCATGCCAATGATTTTTGCAACCCTTGTTGCACCAGTAAATCTTGCATCTTGAGCTTGCAGAGCTCAAAGTTTCTTTTACCACTGAACTTTTCAACTTCAAACTTTGAACTCTGCATCTTATCCATTATCACAAAATAACCTAATTCTCAAATCACTACTTATAATAACCAAGATCCTTTGAAAATAATGTGAAGGAATAAATGTATAAACCCAAGAATGATTTTAAGAATGGAAATTTATATTAAAATGTAGAAACATGGGCTAATCTTACTAGTCCTTAATATGCAAAATGTAAAATGTTTGGGAACAGTTTTGTAAAAATATTCAAATTTATAAGGATTTTATATACTTTCTATACAATTTTGGCGATTTTTAAGGTAAAATAATTTTATTCTATGGAATTTGGGTGAATCATTTTTAGAAAAAATGGAAATTGGCAAATCCTTTTTGGGAAAAACCCATGGAAAATTAGCCCATTTGCAAAATTTAGCCCCTAAAATCATCTATGTATAAACTTCAAAAGGTTTAAAAAGAAAAAAGTTTAATAAAAGGTTTAATGCGAGTTTAATATTGAATGTAATATTAGAATGTAAATGTATAAACCTCACCTTTTATTTAGAACAATTTTTTATTTTTTTTCATAAGCATTCAGCTTCATGCTTAATTCATACCACCTTTTTAATGCATACACTCCTCCACCCTTTTGAATTGTTTTAAAACATTCACATCACGACAAATTCGATCTTTCAACTTTTAATAAAAGTCAATTGTCATACGTTTCATACTTTGATTTATGCCATGCACCTCGTGATATAACTTTGATTTATACCATGCAACTTTGATTTTTAGGGAGTTGTCGCACCTCCTGATACAAATGGAGTGTGGAGATCTTAAAGGGTCTATGCACTGCACCTCATAGCTGGACCGCGATGATTTCAATCTTTCACACACGCGATAAGTATCGTTAGTAATACATTGCACCCTTCTAGAGGAGGGACCTACGACAATATATAAATTGACCCACCTCACACAGATGTTGTTGCTCCTCTGAAATTTGAAGCCCTCGACACCCTCTCCTCCAACCAACTCTGATACCACTTGTTAGAATTGAAAATGAATAAAACAAAATTCACATATGATAATTAACAATCACATAGATAAGAAACATAGGGATTTCACGTGGTTCACCCAAACATTGGGCTACATCCACCAAGCATAGCCATCGATTGTATTATTATTCAGATCATGGAGATTACAACAAACTTGCAAGTTCTCTCATTCCTCTCACTCTATTGTCTCTACCTCTACTGGCTTACTTGAATTTATATACATTTAAACAAGAAGCTGATTATTAAATGCACTCTTATCCATATTCTAACTTGGACTATTTTAGTTTCAACCAACGTAGAATAATAGGATCCAAATCCATCCTTGGAAGAATTCGTTGTCACCAAATCCCAACAAGAATTGTATATGAGGTAATATGCCCCTCATGTATATGATGTAAAAATATTTTGTAATGATGTATAACTTGGAGGGATGACACATCCTTTTGAGTATGATAGTGTTTAGTGAAGTTATAGTTCTTGGGTGTATTGTTTCTTGGGATATTTCTTACTAAGGAATAATCTCAATGTGTTTTATGAAAGTTTAAAAAAAAAAAAATTAGGTTAAGAAAACAAAATCTAGTGGTCGGTGGGGTAACTCTCTTATTAGTTTATATAATTGGGTAAAATAAAATATTTTCAATGATTTTGTTACTGCAAGCTGAGAGGGTCTTAACATGATAAAAACAATTTTTTTTTCTAGATCGTAGATATGGGTCTCCTCTAGTTCCACATATAAATCATTTGAGAAATGGTTAAGTCAACAAAAAGTTATAGAAGAAATTAGAGAGGTGTGTATTCTAGGATTTTGATAAATGCGAAGACAAAAATATGATAAAAAAGAGTAAAAAATATTTATTTAAAAACAAATTATATATTTGGAATCTACGTAGCGGGCTCTATCTATGTTTGTAGTTTCATCAACAATTGAATCATTTAGCATATATAAAACTAATGTAAAAAATAGAGAGATAGAGAGGTGTTCGCAAAAATGATGGTTTTTATCGATTTGTAGATGAGACCACTAGGTTTGTCCTCGTGAACCTAAATCTCAGGAAACCAAGTCAACATACACATTGTCAATCCTGCCAAAAAAAATTTGAATTCAAATGAACGTGCATGTGTTCTTAATCCTGCGCACATGTTCTTAAGAGCATGCATGCTCTCTAAGAAGAAGCACATAGTATAGGAATGTGCACGTGTTCCTAAGAGCATGCACATGATATTTTAAGTTATTTTTTCTTTGTCATTCCCCAGTCCCTTTGTCCCTCTCTCTCCTACATATACCCCCCTTGAATGTCTCCCTCTCACTCTCCCTCTCTACCCCCATGTTTGTCTCCCTCTCTCTCCCTCACACTTCTATGCATCCTAAGACATGGACATGGAAATAATTAAACATCACAAGGCATGGAAAGACCTAGACCTAGACATTTCCCTTACATGTGTTATACTCTCACACCCACTCCCTCTCTCTCTCTCTCCCTCCCTTTCTTCCCCCTATCTCACACTCATACATTCTCTCCTTACCCTCCTCCTTCATCTCTCTCTCCCCCTCTATCCCACTATCTATTCTCTCTCCCCCGCCATCCCACTATCTATTCTCTCTTGGATGGACTTTCCATTTCCCTATGAAGACTTGAAGTCCCTTGTTGTACCTTCTAGAGAAAAAAAATCATATTTTTCTACATATATATTCCCTACCAGTTAGACAACATCCATATATGTAGGTTGCACCACTACAACCCGTCATGAGATCCACGATCATCGACCTTCCATATACTGGAAACATTTTGAATCGCCCCTTTAGTTCCACATGAAAGATATAAATTGAGCCATATCCAAACTGTGGAGAAGGAGAGAATTCAACTTTTAAGAGCAAAGATACTTAGGATAAACTTTCACTTTAACCCTTTATCCTTTAAAGTTTGAACTCATTGTTCATCCCCCAATCTATTCCTTATTTGATGGAGAACCTCATTGTCTCCTTTATAGGACCTTGCCTTTGGTGGAGGCCCAACTCGAAGAAACTTAGTTTCTCGATTCTGAGATGTGCCGACATTAAAGTTTGTCACTTATCTACTTCTCTTGATTATTTTAATAGAAATACTGTTTTCTCATCCAATTGGTATCTTGAAAATATTTGAATTATTATTCCATGGGCGTATTTGAATTGTGTTAATATTATATATTATTAGCATATTCTTTTTTTTCTTGGTTGTTGAGGACAAGTTGTAGGTATAAATCTTTGAGTTGCATGCTCAGCGGTGGTGTTTATTGAACATCCACACGAGGTAGTCTCCTAATCTTGTATGGTTGGCATTTTAATTTATATAACATACTTGGGATTAGAGTTGATTTCTGCAGTCACTTGGTCTGTTGTGGTTTTCCCCATGCCACAGAGAGAGTTTCCTTGTAACAGAATTGGCGACCATACTTAGGATTGATCTTGTATTTTTTGGTTTGGAGTGTTTTTCTCCTTGGATTTCACTCTATTAGATTGATTTTCCTTTTCACCTCATTGTTTGACATCCTATTTTTACTTTTCATCTAAGTTTCTTGGCCTAATCCTTTCCCTGATAGTGTTTTACTACATATACACAGGTTTTCCTTGAAAGACGTGTACATACGTGATTTGTCCCTCTATACAGAGCATACATACACAATTTTTTCTCAAACATCTATGTACATCAAATTTTTAGGCTTATTTCGTGAGTTTGGTGTTTGCTAGGTGAGTTTGGTTGGTTGTTGAGTCTTCTTGGGTCTCTTTCCTAACTATTGAGTTCTTACAGAGTGATAGGAAACCTTCTTATTGTTTAATTTTTGGGAGGTATTATTTCTTATCATATTTTTCATTGGTTGTCCTTGCATATTGGTCTTAGTGTTTGCTTCTTAGTATCCATATTGGCTTGTCTCTTTTTACTTGCAATAGGGTCTGTGTGTAAAGTTGTTAGTCAGTCCTTGTATTTTCTTTTCTTTATATTGAAAATACAAATTTTTTTTTTCTCATTTTGCATTATGGAATTTTCTCTTTTGGTTATTTAGTATTTATCTTGACATATGTGCAAGGATTTCATTTTATAGAAATTGTAAAAATTGAATTGAAAGTTCCATTTGAAAATCTTACCATCTTTTGAGAATTTAAGATTAGGACTTAGCATTATGTTCATATCAATTTCTTTGATATGTTGAGTCATAATATCATTAGTTTCATGACCACACCTCTAGAGTAAACAAAATCCATTAAAATTAGCACTCATTAACTAAAATCAATTAGAAAAGATTTTTTTTTCAGAGTAGAAAAATAAGCATAGGATATAGGGCCTTGGACTAGGATTTTGTGAGTAAACTTCTCCAACGATATTAAACTAAATATATGTGTCTAACAATGGAGTGGTGAAACCCATTATGTAATTAAGGACATCAGGACGCTCTGCTCACACTGGAGTTAAGCACGAGGCTGTGTGAAGTTGGTTGCAGAAATAGCCCTCTAATACCTTCTTAGAGTCATAGATATATATGGGATCTATTCCTATTTGGGGGTCTTGCTATAGCACCTTTACCTTTGTGAGAGGCAGTGCTTTCAATATTTTGGCCTTTGTTACCTTGCCTATATAGTGGACTTGACTTACGATTGTTTTCCTTTGCATTGGTTATATCATGGTGGCTCTAGTTTCTTGACATAGATAGCCACATATGTTACTTGATGGGGTTATTGTACAGGTACCCTGAGTCGGATAAGGGTCATAAAACACACATTCTTTATGTAGGATTACCTCTCCGGGGGAATATGACCAACTTCGTTGTTAAGCCCAAAAGGTCCCTTATAACTAATTATGATACCTCCAATATTTTGAGTGGAGTCTCAGGCCACTCTTGAGCAAGGCATACCTACTATAGTGAGGGAAGCCACTTTTCAGCTACTATAGCTTATTTTTGTGCATTTCACCCTTTTTTTTTGTTTATTTTGGTGTGCTCTTTAATTGTTAGTTGGCCCTAGAATTTGGTTTTATATCTCAAGTCTTGATTCATTGGGGAGCCAGACTAGATTCCTCGTAGGACTTGTCATTTGTTAAAGTTACCACCACATCTTGAGTCTTTTGCTTCTAAAAGATGTAAAGTTACTAAACATGGTACACATACCTTCGCTTACGAGATTTTTTATTGTTTAGATATGGGTGCTGAGTCAAGTATGAATGAAACTGAGAGTCCCTCGACTCCTATACCTTATGTGGTTAATGAGACTCATTCAAATCCTTCAACCTGTATGGTTGTAGTGCCGGAGGTTCCCATTCTTTCTCCTATCTGGCCTTTGGTTACTAATCAACCCATAGTAACAAACCCTTTTGGTTCTCTTTTTGGTACGCATGGATGCAATTATAATTCCATACCTTCGGTCTCTAACCCTTTCTCTTTTGGTATGCCAAATATGACATCACAACTTTCATTCTCCATTCCAGCAAATAATGAAAATCCTAGTATTGTATCTGGGGGCACGACTCCCCTTCATACTCCTCTCTCATTTGGTGGAGGTAATATTCCCCAAACGACTCCTACGATTGGAAGCCAACCTCATTTTCCTCTCAGCTCTATTGCTAGTCTCAATGCTCCTGGATGGAGTACTCAACTAAGTGGACAAGAGAATTACTATATTTCATCCTTTCCCCCTTCCTCTTCCACACCGATTTCAATGAAAACAATTTTTATGACAAATCCACCTCTATCCTCCAAATTTCCACCTGGGGGGATTCCGTTTCATGCTATGGGAAACCCGTATCTTGGAGCCACTCTAGTTTGGGACAAAGTTTATAACCCTCATAAACATTTAAACTACAAATATTATGCTAAGAACCAAAGAAACTATGAAGATTACTTAAATAACAGTTATCCTAAAAAATATTATGAAACATATAGTAGAAACCAAAATAATTTTGGTTGATTGCGTAATGAAGTAGAATGCTGCAAATGTAGCAATTTTGGACACATAGTGATGAATTGTAGATTTACTATTCCACCCAGAGAACCAAAGCATAACATTAACAACCGTGTATCAAAACCACAAGAGATATGGAAAAGAAAGAAGAATCAATGCTCACTTGCTCTACAAGCTAAAAACCAAAAAAGAAGAATCAATGCTCACTTGCTCAAATAATATGACAGGTGATAGGAACAAGCTTATAACTCTGAAGAAAGAAATATATTGATCTATTTCATTTGGAAATAATAATTCATCTAAAATTATAGGTAGAGGCATAATTAAGATTGTAAGCAAAAATGCCATGGAAAAAAATGTTCTAGTGGTCGAAGATATGAAACAAAATCTATTGAGTGTAAGTCAAATGTGTGACCAAGGACACACACTTTAGTTCAACTCAGAGAACTGTGAAACTAGGTAGAAAATATCAAGCAAGTTAGTGGGGACAACGATAAGAACCTTGAACAATATATGTGTTTTGAATTAAATTGGAAAAGATAGTTTTTTCTTAGGAAAGGAAAAATATAGTTGGATCTGACATAGAAGAATGGGTCACATGACCTTTGACAATCTTGTCAAAATCAACAGAAAGGAAGGGGTAAAAGAAATGCCTAGAATTTCAAAGCCAACAAATACTCTTGAATCATTGGCACATGGTGTATGGTTGTCATTGACATTGATACATTTGTTAGGAACACACTTGGTATATGACAACACATGGATGAGATACATATCTTCGTAATGTTGCTAGTCTATTGAGGTATAAAATCGATGGCCCTTGTTTGATATATGCTATGGATCATGGTGTATGGCATGATTGAGTCATACAGTATATGGTTGAGATACATTGTTGGTACATAGTATGGTACGATTGTTGATGTACATGGTTGATACATGGTATGTGATGCCAACCTTCCCCTTCCAAAGGGTTGGCTTGAACTCCCAGTCTAGGATCATTCAAGTCGTCAATTCGAATGACTCATTGGGCTCCTGAAAGAAATTATTTCAACTTGACACAGTCCCCTTTCAATTCCTCGACACCCGCGATGTGGTAACTACAGACCCTCTCTTTAGCGCTTTCAAATCTTACACCACTGACCTTAGCTCTCGATGCTAAGCTCCTCCCTTGATGCGACCATGGATTACAACCATGGTTGAACTCCCTTCGTGACCCCACACTTTGGAACTTTCACGAGCTACTTTCTCCTTTTCCCAATTTTCAAATCAGCGAATGCTTCGGGACCAGATTGCGGTCCTCATTCTTTTCGCGATCAACATCTATTATCGAATTGAGAGTTCGAACTTCGCGAGTCCTCTCTCACCTTGAATCTACGTATTCCGATTACGAATCAGAAATGCATTGATCCTTTTCCACGTTACCTTCCAGATCCAACGGTCCATATTGAAATCGCTCTTCGTGACTTCGTGGAGATCTTTTGATTTCTCCTGAAAAACCTTACGAAGCTCCTGCTCCCGAACTTCTCTATATCCTGCCACCTATCCTCTCCTTGACAATGGGTGACTTCTCCATATTCGAGCCTTCGACAAGTTCTCACCTTATTTGAACACTTAGTGCAATTTATCCTTTCAAGACTTAGGTTGTTCTCGAAGGCTTCCTGCACTCCTTGCAGAAATCTATGCAAATCTCCTGTGACTTTGCTAGGATTGAAAACCTCCAAGGTTCCTAGTTCCTTTGCGAGCTTCTCCTGCACTCTTGGTAGTTTCTTTCTCTGATTCCTGAGATTATAAGGTGAACTATCAATACCTTAGGTGCACTCCTTGCACTTGGCTCAGTTCTTCGACAACTTATCTCTCAGCTTTATGGAAAGTTTTAAGGCATCTCTTTTCCTTTGTCGTTTCACTTCTTGCAAATCCTTCCTCCACCAGAATGTTCAACAATTCTGGGATTCTTCTACACTTTCAACTGTGTAGTTATTGGGTATGCTCACGTAATCTCGATTCCCTCTTGGTAGAGTATCCCAGAGTATTCAGTAACTTTGGACTATGCTTCTCTCCACCCAGTCTCTATTTCCAAGGGTGATTCAGATTAATTTTGGCACGGAATGAGAGCGGAGATATAACACATAAATATTCAGAGATATTGCAAGAGAGACAACAATATAATAGAGATATAGCGGTAATATAACAAGAGTCACAGATATACAGTAATACACGATTTCTATTAATGAAATAAATGTAGAGAGACTGTAAAATACAGAGTGAAAGACTCGCTAGAATGGTGGTAGCTTATCTCTGAGAAGAGATGTGACAGCTACTCGCATCTGTGAGAAGATGATTACAATGAGGCTCTGAAGGCCTTTTTACAATAAGTAGGAATTCCAAAAACCCTAGACATCCAAAAAACCTAACCCTAAGAGATGAAGCGCCAAAAGTCATGTGACCCCATTTGGGTAAGTTGGTGCATCAACTTCCCGGGGTCGTAACTTTTGCATACGATCTTCGTTTTAGGCGTATGATAGCTCGTTCGAAAGATCTATCCGAGAACTACGATGATCGAGACAAAATAGAATCATAGATGCTATTTTGCAAGAGAAACATACCCAAAAAAACATCGTTTAGGGCCTCAAAATGCCCCGGAAGTTCAGGACTCGAAAAAACTGCTAAAAATAGAAAATAACTAGTAATGCCATAAAAATGTTTTGAGCCAAATGGAAAGGTGGGCGGCCACCAACACCCATCTGGATCATTCATCCCCCCTTAAGAAGCAATGGTCTCCATTGCGCTGAGTTCCCGAGGGAGAGGGGAAAGCGATTGCTGAATCTAAATCTTGGTGATTTGCTTGCCTTGTTGGAACTATCGCGCTGCTTGGTTTGTTGAAGGTCCTCACGAACCTGTCGCTGGAAGGGTTGGATCTTTTTAACCAGTCTGGCTACATGAGATGACTGTGTGCAGAAGGAATCTTTGTGCTTTGTTGTAACCTTGTCGACCTGCTTCTGGTGGATAGAAGGTGCTTGGGCTGAGGCTGTAGTGGTTGCAGTATCCGTTTGTTCCCCTTTTGAACAGATTGTGGAGATGATGAATTTTGTAGTATGTGATACTACCTTGCAACACTGTTTAAGTGGGGCAGTAGTTGGAACTACCTCTGGTATCCTGTATAGATGACCCCCGAGAGTGATAATGACACTACGGTGTCGAGACTCATAGATAGCATGGTGTTTCCACATATATGGTTGGCCCAAGAGAACATCGCAGACATCTAGTGGGGAAACATCACATAATACCTCATCCTTGAAGGGTTGGATGCCATATGACAATTGACACTGTTGGCTGACACGAAGATCTCGTCCTTGGTGAAGCCACCCGATGTTGTATGGTTGCGGGTGTGGTGATGTTGACAATCCCAACTGTTTGATGACCTCTGCTGAGATGAGGTTCTTCTGGCTTCCGATATCAACAATAAAATGCAGCAGGTTCCCCTTCACCCACATCTGTGAATGAAAAAGGCTCTCCCCCTCTTTTGGATCTGTTGGTTCTTCTGGTTGAATTGATACGGTTGCGACAATAGCAGTGGGGTCTGCGTCGATGATCTGTCTTTTACCAGTATTTTCAGAATCAGATTCTGAATAAGGGTTTGGCTCGTTGTATTTGATCTCGGCCACCAATGATTGTTTTGAGTGACATTCATCGGTGTTGTGTTAGGGGCTTTCGTGAAAATCACACCATTTTCTAGTGTCCTTCTTTGTCTTCCCATGACCCTTCTTTTCCTGTGGCTTGGACTGGTTTTCGGGGGACTATTTGTTAGGGCTGTCTTTGTCATACTTTGGTTGTTGTGGATTTGCAGACCCAAACTCCCGTTTATTCTGGTGCTTAAATTTTTGCTCGATTTTAACAGCATATCGATAGGCACCACCGAGTGATGAGGTGTCCAGAAAATCCATTTCAGTTTGGATGTATCTGTGTAGAGCCCCACGGTATTTCAGAACCAAATGTCGTTCAAAGTCTTTGATACCCAGCTTGGTACGCAAGGCATGGAAGTTATTGGTGAACTCCGGAACTGATTAACCCCTCTCTTGCCACAGTGTGGTCCATCTCATGTACTGGTCCTCATAGTTTCCAACAGGGTAGTACTGTTCCTTTACCGCATCCACAAAAAAATCCCAAGTGGGCTCGGCCCCATATATTCCAGACTCCTCTGTGGAACTCTG